>WSYH01003493.1:0-66388 GCA_036426205.1 Ascaphus truei
AAAGAGGTTTGGAGACACATAGTGTCTCCAACCACTTCAAATTGAAACATGATCAAAACCCTGCAGGACTAGTATGTAAGGGCATCGAATGCCCCAAACAAAATTGGAGAGGGGGAGATAAGATTAATTTAATATCCAGACGTGAAAGCTTCTGGATCTATACCCTTAAAACTCTGACCCCAAGAGGTCTAAATATAGAATTTGATCTGGCATCATATTTAATTTTTAATCATTGTATCCACAATAATTGTTTGTTTCTTGTAGTGATAAGTGGTATATAAGATGTATAATTCATATTTATGTATAGCCTTATTTATGATGTATGTGTATCAAGTCCGATTTTTACATGTATTTACGGCATTTAGTAGGAGGTTCTGGTTGGATTAATCATCCAATAGGAGCCCTGCGGACATTTTTAAATGTGCTTAAATAGCACGTACTTCCTCCATAACTCCATTACCCCTGAAGAAGTGACGTCAATATTGACGAAACGCGCGTAGGGTGGAGTTCTCTTAGGACGTGATACTGCGTGCACATGTGTGGAGAGGAGAAGGGGCGCATTAGCAATGACGTCATCGGAGGGGGACAAGGCGCTCCGAGTCGCGGCCATGAAGCGGGGATTCACGCAAGATCCCACCTCCATCTGCATCCCCCCAATATCCTCTCACGCAAGCGGACGGCACGTTGTATCTTGTTCATAGGGACGGTCAGCATGTGAGTGTACTGTTGTTAAGTCCTTTTAGTATTGTATTAAATGTTACGGTATCATACCATTGGTGCCTTTTATTTCTCTTTGCATTCCGGTATATGGTGTTGCAAGCATGTGTCCGGAGAGGGGTAACATCGCCTGACAACCCATAGATAAACAGCTAGCCAGGAAGGAAGTTAAAGATACCTTTTAAGGCCCTGTTTTCCCTACTTTTAAGTAAGTAGCTGGCAACGGTGGGGGAGTTAACGATTGACCAGAAGTTACTGCGCAATGGTTGTTCTGTTTTTGTAATTGCAGATCTGGTTCTACCATTATAAAGGACAACAAGTGAGATCGGATTCCGGACCCATTCATCATCCCTACCATCAAGAATTTGGGACTTCCTATTTTGTCAGGTTTATATACCCGATAGTGCGCCAAGGACTTTTTGTTTTTTGTCCATTGTTTGTTTATTTTCTGTGTAATTTATGCTAATGTTGTACTTACCTTGTGGATAGGTTTGTTTTTTTACTCCTTAGGCAGCCATTCTCCCAGTCTGTCACATCAGTCTGTGGGATCCCCTCATACTGTATATCGTTATATCTTTTAAAGGAGATTTTAATGGTTCACAGCACCTTTCACTCATTATAGTGTTTTGTTAAGTTTAGGTTAATAGGTTGAGCGCTTAGTATATGTTTAGTTAAATTCTTGTTTCACTGGGATTTTAGGCCGATTTGAGTTCCAGGAGATGTGGGCTGACTCGCGGTCAGGAGGGACCAAGTTTTCAGAAGAGAATGTAGCGGTGGCGTAAGGAATTTTAGGCTGATGTGGGCTCCAGGAGATTCCTGGCTAAGTCCCGGTCAGGGTAAAACTCTCCCAAAGAGTTCCCTGTACCTAGGAAAGTCTAATTTTCAACCCCAGCCCTGAAGTAAATGTGTATTTTTGTCTGGGAGAGTTTGTCTTTGGGAGAGTTTGTCTTTGGGAGAGTTTGTGTTTCACTGTGTGTAAGCGAATTTATGCCGAATAAAATACAAATTATTTCTCTATCTTGTTTTGCTCAATGAATGATCCTGGTAAAAAGGTGTAAATAACCGGGTCTCCCGTGACACTTGGAACCATGAACAGTCTTTTGGAGTCAGATCTCTGATGATAAGTGCTGCATGTGGTAGGAGTGAGGAGCTAGTTCAGATAGGCAGGTGGTTTGCCCAGAAAGTAGTTGAAGGCAAGATAGGAGAGATTAACTTTGCGCCTAGACTCAAGTGATGACCAATCTAGTTCTTTGAGCATTTTGCAGTGATGTGTGTTGTTATTGCGTTGGAGGACAAAGCATGATATTGAGTTGTAGAGGGTATCAAGCTTGCCAATGTGAGTTTGGGGTGCCGTGCCATATACTATGTCCCATAGTCTATAATTGGCATCATTATCTGCTGTACGATGCGCTTTCTGACCAGCAGACTTAGGGAGGATTTGTTCCTATATACTGTAGTACACTTAGTTTGGCATAGGTTTTGGATGTCAGGGTAGCAATGTGCAACCCAAATGTTAAATGGGAGTCAAACGATATACCCAAATAGTTGAAACTAGTAACAGGGTCTAGGATAGAATTAGAGTTGGTTCTGATCTGTATCTCCTTCATTGGAAGCTTTAGGCTTGTTCTATAGTACATAGGTGCGGGCACGCTTTTTGTCTGTATGCTGTGAATGAAGGTACTGTGTGTGTATGTGTGTGTATGTGTGTGTAGAGATTGTGTGAGTTAATAATGAATTAAATAATATTTTTAAAATAAAAAAAGTTGCACAATAATTTTTATTTATTTATTTATCTTTGACACACACACACACACACACACACACACACACACACACACACACACACACACACACAAGCCGGTAGCGGCGCAAATTCATTCTTTCCCCATCTTCCCCCGTCGGCTGGCTCCATGCTCACCGCCTTAAGCGCGCGCACTGCCCTATTATAGAAAGGCTGACTAACCTCAGCCAATTATAAGTAGGGTTGCCAGGTGGCTTGTCCAAAAATACTGGACACAATGGTAAAAGTTGTGATGTGCTGGGTGAGATATATGAGGATGAGGATGATGAGAGGTGCTGGAGGAGAGATGATGATGATGATGATGAGAGAGGTGCAGGAGGAGAGATGATGATGATGATGATGATGATGATGATGAGAGGTGCAGGAGGAGAGATGATGAGGTGCAAGGGATGATGATGATGATTTTACCTGTGCGGCCCAAATTTTTTTTCCTTGGAGCAGTTCTGCCCTTCTCACTTTACGAGTTGTGCAGGCCTGCTATAGAGGTACTCCCAGAATGAGGTTCATGTTTGTAGTTCGGGTTGCGTTTCGCTAATAAGTTAGTAGCACACCCCACAAAGTATTAATTGAATGCATTTGCAGTGTCAGTGGGGTTTGTCAGAGTAATATCATCAATAATGATATTACATGGTTGTTGATGGCTAGAAGGTTGGAATATATTGTTGATAACCTTCCAGAAGTTAGCTGGATGTGATGCATTCTGATAATTGTCAGAGTAATATTGTGTTTTGCGTGCCTTGTTTGCCTTGTGCACATGTTCCGCATGCATCTGTAGTTATTAAGATCCTTGGTAGTGCCAGTTACTTTGTAGCTTTCCACAAGACATCCCTAGGATGGTAGAGTGCTATACGGTCGGTTGTAACCCATGGAAGGTGGCCCCCCAGTACTCTTCTTCTGTGTAGTGGAGCATGGGTATCACAGAGTTTTAAGAACTCGGATTGAAAATAGTTGAGTGCAGAATCGGGGTCGGGAATTAAGTCAATTCTGTACCAAGGGCAGCTGGTAAGATCAGCCAGAAACTGTTGTGGGTTAAAGTTTCTAAATGTTCTAGTGAGGAGAACTTTAGGGCTTGATTGGGGTGGTTTGATTTTCCTTACACGGTACATAGTTACATAGTACATAGTTACATAGTAGATGAGGTTGAAAAAAGACATGCGTCCATCAAGTTCAACCTATGATAAATTTAGACAAGAGATACGTTATCCTATATCTATACTTACTTATTGATCCAGAGGAAGGTAAACAAAAAACCCCAGTGTCATATCAGCCAATGATATCTCATAAGGGGAAAAATAAATTCCTTCCTGACTCCAAGAATTGGCAATCGGATTACTCCCTGGATCAGCATCCTTCCCATGTTTACTTATTCGGAATATCCCTGTTTACCTTTCCTTTCTAAAAAGATGTCCAACCTTTTTTTGAACAAATCTATTGTATCTGCCATCACAGTCTCCAAGAGTAATGAATTTCCCATTTTAACTGACCTTACTGTAAAGAACCCTTTCCTTTGTTGCTGGTGAAATCTCTTTTCCTCCAACCTTAAGGGATGGCCCCGAGTCCTTTGTACTGCCCGTGGGATGAATAGTTCTTTTGAAAGCTCCTTGTACTGTCCCCGAATACATTTGTATAGAGTTATCATATCCCCTCTGTCACGTCCAGCACCCTGCTAGCACGCGACCTGCGTATGGGACAAGGGTTAATACCGACGCTCGCAAGCGTTCTCGCTTTTCACCTCCACAAAGGTCTGTCAAATGGACAATATCTCCTCAACAGGATCCAGGATCAATACACAACCCGCAAGCTGCCCCACTCTTCACCTCTGCAAAGGTCCCTCAGATGAGTTGTATCTCTCCTCAGTCCGTCTCAATATACCACCGCCACGAACAGCACACAAGTGAGCACATGATTTAGATATGCAACCAGGGTTAACACACACGACTACTCTAGCAAACCCACCTTTCTCTCTCCAGTGAGGTAGTATTAACCCCTACTCAATTGCAAATCATATCTATCCACTTCCACCACCTGAGGGTATGCAAATAATATAAGATGTAAAATTAATATTTGCCAGAGCACCAGGTCCATGTTTATTATAGAAAAAAACAAACATCAGCCCACCCCTTCTAGAGGATGCTTTGAAGCTGCTCTACCCAGACCATGTCTATAGGACTTGTTTAGAACAGTTGACACCTTGAGTGGGCTATCCAGGATGGACCCCCACCCCAATTACATCCCTTTGAAGTTCAGAGCAGACCAAAGAAACAGGCCTGACCTGTTTAAAACCCAGCATTTTTGTATTTTGTTAAAACAAGTGTAGCTCATTAACCCCTCAAGCACCAAAGGGATTAAACTACCTACCATCTCATGATATTATCATGACACACTCTTAGATGCCTCTTTTCTAATGTAAATAAATCTAATTTAGCTAGCCTCTCCTCATAAGTTAGATTGTCCATCCCCTTTATTAATTTGGTGGTTCTTCTCTGCACTCTCTAGTTCCATAATGTATTTTCTTAGGAATGGTGCCCAAAATTGTATTCCATATTCAAGGTGTGGCCTTACTAATGCTTTATAAAGGTGCATCATTATGTTTACTTCCCTTCCACCCATTGTCTGTTTAATGCAAGCTAAGTGTTATGATCGTGGCTAGGCTCCACCCCTCTGACATGGTATGTTGCGGTGCCCGCGGCGCGCACAGACCCCTGTCTGCAGATGCGCGCCAGCCAACCAAAACATCCATGGAGGCGAACTCCCCGCACAGCGCCATGGCGCCTGTACTCACTGGCAATGCGCTCGCTCCAAGCCGTGCTCTACCTGCGTGTGCACCCCGCACGACAGCTGATACCAGACAGTGACTGGGTGGGTGGGAGACAGTGACTGGGTGGGTGGGAGACAGTGACTGGATGGGAGACAGTGACTGGGTGGGAGACAGTGACTGGGTGGGAGACAGTGACTGGGTGGGAGACAGGGACTGGGTGGGAGACAGTGACTGGGTGGGAGGGAGATAGTGACTGGGTGACAGTGACTGGATGGGTGGGAGATAGTGACTGGGTGGGTGGGAGACAGTGACTGGATGGGTGGGAGATAGTGACTGGGTGACAGTGACTTGGTGGGTGACAGTGACTGGATGGGAGACAGTGACTGGGTGGGTGGGAGAGAGTGACTGGGTGACAGTGACTTGGGTGGGAGATATGACTGGGTTGGGATGTGGGGGGGGAGACCTGACTGGATGGTGGGAGATAGTGACTGGTGACAGTTGGGTGGTGGGAGAGATGACTGGGTGGGTGGGGACAGTGACTGGGTGGGTGGGAGACAGTGACTGGGTAGTGTTGGAAGACAGTGACTGGTTGGGTGGGAGACGTGACTGGAGGGTGGGTGGGAGACAGTGACTGGGTGGGTGGGAGACAGTGACTGGGGGTGGGAGACAGTGACTGGGTGGGAGGACTGTGACTGAGTGGGTTGGAGACATGTGACTGGGTGATGGTGACTGGGTGGGAGATAGTGACTGGGTGGGAGATAGTGACTGGGTGGGTGGGAGACAGTGACTGGGTGGGTGGGAGACAGCGACTGGGTGACGGTGACTGGGTGACAGTGACTGGATGGGTGGGAGATAGTGACTGGGTGACAGTGACTGGATGGGAAACAGTGACTGGGTGGGTGGGAGAGAGTGACTGGGTGGGAGATAGTGACTGGATGGGTGGGAGATAGTGACTTGGTGACAGTGACTGGATGGGTGGGAGATAGTGACTTGGTGACAGTGACTGGGTGGGAGATAGTGATTGGGTGAGTGGGAGAGAGTGACTGGGTGACAGTGACTGGGTGGGTGGGAGACAGTGACTGGGTGACGGTGACTGGGTGGGAGATAGTGACTGGGTGACAGTGACTGGATGGGTGGGAGATAGTGACTGGGTGACAGTGATACTGGATGGGGGGGTAGAATAGTGACTAGGGTGGTGGGAGATAGTGATTGGTGAGTGACTGGGGAGTGAGATGTGACTGGGTGACAGTGACTGGATGGGTGGGAGATAGTGACTGGGTGGGCAGTGACTGGATGGTTGGAGATATGACTGGGTGACAGTATGGGGGTGGAGAGATTGACTGGTGCAGTGACTGGTGGGTGACAGTGTGACTGGGTGACAGTGACTGGGTGGGACGAGAGTGACTTGGTGACAAGTGACTTGGTGAACCAGTGACTGGGTGTGTGTGGAGACGTGACTGGGATGAGACAGTGACTGGGTGGGTGGGTGACAGTGACTGGGTTGGGTGGGAGACAGTGCTGGGTGGGGTGGAGACAGTGACTGGGTGGGTTGTGAGACAGTGACTGGGTGGGAGGGGAGACAGTGACTGGTTGACCAGTGACTTGGTGGGTGGGAGACAGTGACTGGGTGACAGTGACTGGGGGGGTGGGAGATAGTGACTGGGTGGGTGGGAGACAGTGACGTGGGTTTGGTAGACAGTGACTGGTGGTGGGAGACGTACTGGGTGGTGGGATACGTGGACTGGTGACAGTGACTGATGGGTGGGAGATAGTGACTGGGTGACAGTGACTGGGTGGGTGGGAGACGGTGACTGGGTGGGAGAGAGTGACTTGGTGACAGTGACTGGGTGGGTGACAGTGACTGGGTGGGTGGGAGACAGTGACTGGGTGGGAGACAGTGATTGGGTGGGTGGGAGACAGTGACTGGGTGACAGTGAGTGGGTGGGAGACAGTGACTGGGTGACAGTGACTGGGTGACAGTGACTGGGTGGGTGACAGTGACTGGGTGACAGTGACAGAGTGGGTGGGAGACAGCGACAGGGTGGGTGACAGTGGGTGACAGTGACAGTGGGTGACAGTGACTGGGTGGGGTGACTTACCTTGACAGGGTGGGTGCAGCTTGCTGCCGGATGCTTTCCTCTCCTGCCCCCGATATCCCTGCGGTAGCTGCCCGGGATGGGAGGTGGTGGGCTTGGGGGCGCGTGAGTGGTGCTTGGGGGGGGGAGGTGGGCTTGGGGGGAGGGGGTCACGGGAGGTGCGCTCGGGGGGAGTGCTGGATTTTGGCCATGGGGGACGGGGAAGCAGGCCGCCAGGGGAAGCAGCCGCAGGAGGAGCTGGTACTTCCCCCTCCGTCCCACGTTTGAAGTGGGAGGGGGGGGGGTGCGAATAGCCAAGTGACCCACAATTCATAAGACTGGTCAAAAGGGCTGTCCGGTGGGCAGGGCGCATGGGTCAGGTTGACGCCCAGGCCATTTATCACACCTGGGCTACCCACCATAACTTGGGGCCACTGTTGTCGGTCTCTGTCTCAAAGGTGTCACTAGCCTGACATCTGCTGTGGCATCAGTATGCCAGTATTGTATACATTATGGGTCTCTGGGTCTTTTCATAATTGACACTCTTTTAGACAGGGGGATTCTAAATCTGTGAGAGCCTTTTGAGGCTCCATCATAAAAAATAATTACAAGCCCTTTGAGGCTTGGTCATAAAATAAACCGAAGCTCATTCACCCATAATCACAGCTGGATGTCCAAGTAATTCCTGCTTGCACTTACAAAAAAATACCTCCTGCCTTACATTTAAGATCTGCCATCATGTGTCGGTTAGAGGGTATGGCAAGCAATGCATCTTGTCTTTTTACCCTCGCAGACAGGGAATGGCCTGCAAATGGGGAATAAAAATGGCGGGACGGGCAACAACAGTAATGAAAAAAATGTTGTATGTGCTCAATAAAAAACAATACTAAAAAAATGATGATAAACTTATTGTAGAAGGTTTAACCCACACATAGATTACAGATAGTTCAATAGATTATAATGTATAAAACTGGTTACTATAATATGGATATAATTTAGTAAACACACTGCGGTACTCAGTGTTGATGAACATCTAATTCTATGGAACCAATAATATGAACAATGCGCAAAAATATATGGGTCAACTGGAAGCAACCACATGGATGATGTCCACGATAACATCAAGTCAAATTGTTCCAGCGATCCAGGTTTAAGTGTGCCTCCGCCTGTAGATAACATGATAACGAGAAGAGAGAAAAACGGGCACTACGTCCATCTGTGCAAAGCCAGAAAAACTACAAGGATGCGTTCCCACTGAGAATATAGCTATTTTAATGGATCAATAAAATAGCTATATTCTTCTATGTGGGAACGCATCCTTTAGTTTTTTCTGGCTTTGCCAGCACTGGACGTAGTGTCCGTTTTTTCCTCTTCTTCATTCATCACACAGTAATGCATGGCAAATCAGGTATTAACCCTTTCCTCCCCGTCACAGGGGGGAGCGGTGCCCTGCTTCCCTGAGCATGCGCGCCAGGACTGCGGGGAATCGGCGCCATTTTTTAAAAACTTTTTTTTATTTATTTAATTAACTGCCGCCCGCCCGCAGGGGGCCCGGGCGGCCGGGCCCCCCTGTACCCACGGGGCCCAGACGGTCCAGGGCCTTTCTTTCCCCCGCTGTTGTGTGGCCGCTGGGTTCCCAGTACCCCGATCCCTAAGGTACTCCCACTCACGACCTTTAGCCCAAACAAAAAGTTCTCATTTATGTCAACCCTCTGTTGTCTTATCCTTCAACCAGTTTTTCAATTCAGGTGAATATTTTTTTGTACCAGGTCCCCCATGGCTCCCAGTCCTCCTGTTTTCCGCCCCCTTGCCTTCTGTTGCGAGTGGTTGCTGCGGGCCGTCACAGCGGACATGGCTAGCCAGGAAGAGGTTTTGGCGAGCTGAGAGCTGATAATCAGTCGGAGCTGGGACTCAGACAAGAGGAGTAGGTTTGCAGGGTCTGTGACTCATGCACCAGGTCAGATATCCCCCCTAGGCCCAGCTAGGTCCCGACGCCCCTGGTAAGAGTGTAGCAGCAACAGGACGGCCTTTAGGTAGGGACAACTGCCCTAATAACTGATTATCTCCCAGGGACAACATTGCGACGTTGTGCAGCACTGGAGAGTGGTGGGCTGGGACCAGATCACCAGAACAGGAGTAAGAGACTATCTTCGTGTGGAGACCATCCAGCAGGATACCACCCTACGCGGAGGTGGACTCATCGCGGAGGACATCGATGGATCAGCGGATTCCATGTTCCTCTGTCGCGTGCCCGGGTGCTGGAGCACTCGGCAGGTACCCATATCTTTAAGTGCACCACAGTACCACACCATAGTGGCAGCGCTGACCACACACAAGGTGGGGGTGTTGGCATTCTCATGGACACCCAGGGTGGTTGGGTTGCCCAAGGCGCCCCTCAGATACGGTGGACACTGTGGGGATTACACGGTGGTGGGATAAGGCCCTGCGGGTGAAGGGGTAGCTGTAACCAGTAGAGTTATTATCCGCTTAACACTGTCTATTACATGTTCTTTAGTAAGGTTATTCTTATTATATACTGTGTGTGAATATCATATTGTGGTCCTGTGAGGGGCTCCTCCATTAGTTGGGAATCCTTCCAGGTGGAGGCGATGTATCGTAGTTGTATTGTTGTATCACCCCCGGGCTCCCCGGCGCAGTTTGGGATCTTCGTGATCCAATAGGTAAAGCCCAGCACCCCCGTAGACTCTTTACTCTAGGGAAAAGAGGGCTACATTTTAGAGTCCAATTGCTTTATTTGTACACCAACCTCTTTGTGGAAACTATCAAATCTAAGTAGATTTTGCAAGGCTTTTGATACGGTTCCACACAATAGTACACTATTGCCATGGTCACTGAAAATGTCAGGTAGGATGCCTGAGGATTGGACTCTGTTGTGCGACAGAGAGAATCCGATCTATGCAAGGAATGGTTTGTGAGATTTCAGGTTTGTCCGTGTGGGTTGGGAATTGTTGCGTTAGGTTTAAGTGACTTGAGTTGTATCTGGAGTTTAATTGTTTTTAGGGTCGAGCCATTGTATTGAAATCCCATAACTAGCAAACTCATCTCTTCTCATTCAGAGAGAAATGGAGCCAAGAAACTGGGTGATATCAGTCAGGATTTGTAGTGGACAGCAGCAGAAACAGCAAAGTCAGCCAATCAATTAAGATGTATGGTGATGAAATGACCATAAACATATACACCACCACCAAGCATGTTAACCCTTTACAGCCTGGATCAGTAATCTAGGTGTAACCCAATCAATTAGATGTATCTTATTGCACCATAGTACTCCTAGATTACCCTTTAAATGATAGGTAATAGAGAGCACTCACATCATGGAGTTTGAGATGAAAAAATTGCATCTCTGCCGGATGGTACAATTATCAGCAATAACATGTTGGAAAAGAAAAATGAACTAGCACAGAGACTGCTATATACCGAAATTTAATGAACCAACATTCAAACAAACACTTGGAATAAAACTCATGAATTCCTTCGTTTCTTGTAAGTAACAACCCCTGAGAAGTGAGACGTCTCTCCGAAACATATAGGGTGAGGTTGCTATCTGTTACGCATTCCTAAGTATTTATTTATTGATACCCTTTTGCTGTGGGACTCTGTGAAACTCTATGCCAACCCTGGAACTCCTGTATGGAGTCGAAGGGACTGCTGAAGATTACCAGAAGTAATACCAGAAGAGACTCTAGACGTGGACCCACAGAGGCAAGGATCCAAGCATCCACAGATGAAAGAGACATCAAAGGGCCCCCACAACCAGTGCTTAAAGGGTTGAAAGGCTTACAAGAACGAAGAATTCATGAGTTTTATTCCAAGTGTTTGTTTTTAAATGTTGGTTCATTAATTTCGGTATATATATACTCAATGGCGCAATGTGTTTTCAATGGGGTAATCCTCGATGCCGACCTCCCGGAGACGAGCTTGGGCAGCCCGCCAGCCCGCAAAACCGCAAGAGCGGAACCCACTTTCAAAGAGAGCTTTGATCAATCCCCGTTCAATTCACGTGCATGTGGCGTGGGAAACCTTAGCTTAGTTCTAGGGCACCCCCGGAATAAAGTTCTTCTTTTTGCCCTAGATCCTAGACCCTCCTCACTCGATCCCAACAGGGTCCGACGTCGATGACCCCGGGAAAGGGTCCGCCAGACCGGAGGGTCCTACCATTGACTCCAATGGCGGCGCCAGCCCATGCTTTCCTATGGCGCGCCGTCCCTATTGATTCCAATGTAGCGGAGGCCCCCATTGAATCCTTGGCGCGCCGCCCCATGCTTTCCTATGGATGGCGCGCCGGCCAGTGATTCCAATGGGGGGAAAGCCGCGTGTTTTAAAAACGGCTAAGTTAAAAAGGTAAAACTGTAAGCCCCAACTCCGGTTCTGCGGGAAACTAGAGAGCCAGGATTTGTGCCAGCAGATATCATAGCATCGGCTTGATTGCATGGCAAATCCTCACCCTCTCTGATCAGCAGAACGGAGTCGGGGTAATTATTGAATTTGTGTGATTCTGACATTGACTTCAATGGCGGAGAAATGTATCTGGGTAAAAAGGCATTAAACCCATTTTCTGTAACTCCGGTTCGGTGGGTCCTAGCGAGCTGAAACTTGGCCATCAATGGAGAGTACCCCGGCATTAGGGTCGGGCAAGTTCTGGTCCGACGCCCAACCGAACGGATTATTTTGATATAACCATGATTGTCAGAAATATTGTATTTTGTATCTGGCATAAAAGCCCAGAAAAGAGATGGGCTCTTTAAATGCTAAATGGTCAGGGTGCGACAAGTGGTCTACAATGGGCCCCTACTCAACAGGCTCTCCCCACCCTGCTGTGAATCCAGGACGAGGAGAACAATCCCTGGGTACTTATGCCCATATTAGTGTGTCACACTGTTAACAATGCTATGATGGCGCCAGTGACAGTCTAGTAGAGACCCGCAAGACGCCTTTGTTTAGTGTGAAATCACCCATGTTAAGTGGATAATAGGACAACTCAAACTCTCTATAATGAGGGTTTAGCCCTATATCCCCAGTTTTTTTTCTTTTTGTGTTCTTCCTTGTGACTACTTCGTTTGTATCCTGAATGAATTGCCAGTCCCTTTCCCTGACGCTTAATTTCCCAAACCCTAAGTAAAGTGTTCATATCTGTGCGTTAATTGTATAATTCTGTGTTTCTCCTCTTTAAGGAATAAACTCTTTCTTTATTATATCTTAGTCGCATTCAGTTCAAACCCAGTGAAGTATTTTTTGTTGTATATTATGAACCCTGTCCGACGCTACCGTCACAGCCAATTATAGCCTATTCCCAGAACAATAGACATGGTTTAAACTGGAAGTTAGGCTAGCTAACCCAATCGGATAAGCTAGGGTTGTGAGTTAGGGCGTGATTATACACAAAGCGGCTTGGCAGTGTTGCACTGTCGCCGCCGCCACTCGCCACACGTGGCTCCAAAACAAATTGCATGCAAATTCGCAATCAATAATGCTCAACAAGTTGACACCTACGCCAGCGCCGCCTGGAACTGCAGGGCCGGCATGACCAGGAAGGGAACAGACATGAAGATTGTGTTTTGGAGTCAGTGCGGTACGGACGTGTCACGTTTTAGCCAATGAAGGGGGCGAATTGCTCCATGGCCACTCCTCGGCCACGCTTCCCTGTGCTCTCTCTCTTGCCCCCGCCTGCCTTCCGCGTTTCACATACCTCTTGGCTCAGCAACTCCAGGATGAACGCACCAAATTGTGCGCACGCCTAACCACCACCGTGTGGTAGTAAATATCGTAGCCTTTGTTTCTCCCAAGGGGAGTAGTTTTGGTTTTATGTTTTCTTTTTTCCTTAAAGGGGACGTGTACCTGAGTATTGTCTGTCATTGATATTAAGAATACACCACTGAAGTTAAGGATGAATACCTCAATTGTATATCCATTAAAGTTGCAGTTCTCCTACTAGGAAGGAATAAAAACAGGCTGAATGATGCAATATTGTGCTATTGTGTTATCTTAATCAACCTAGAAACTGTCATAAAGAGCCTGGACAGGCGTCATCCACACATCTAGGGGAGCTGTTTGTCAATATCTGTCTAACACCTACATGCATACACCCATACATTCAAACATACACTACACATGCACATACATACATACATACACACAACACAACGCAATACTACTAACATATCACATACACAAATAGGCTGCAAAAATATTGAGTATTATTAGGGAGAGTATTATACTAAACAAATCGTCGTAACAAACAGACATTAAATAGCCTTGAAACTCTCAAGCTAGAAGTAATAGACTGTGTGATATTAGGTGGAAAAGTCATATTTAACAAAAGGGAACTCTAACACTGTGTTTAAATTTACAACACAAATGGTGTGGAAAGTGTGTGTATACATATTGTCCATACTATACATACTTTCTATACATATATATGTAAATACAGTACTCTATCATATAATCATAACTAGCTGATTCCCGCGGCGTTGCCCGTGGCGTGAAGGGCAGGAGCATGGAGTTGGAAGGGCAAGGGGGGGGAGGGGAGTGGAGGGCGGGTGGTGGGGAGGGGAGGTGGGAAGGGCAGGAGTCGTCAAGGCGGGGGGAGGGGCTCAAAGGGCGGGGGGGGGCAAGGGGCGTAGAAGGGTGGGAGGGCAAAGGCAGGGGGCAAATGGCAGGGAGGGGTGGGGGGGCAATGTCAGGGAGGCGGCGGGGGGGAGATAGTGACTGGGTGACAGTGACTGGATGGGTGGGAGATAGTGACTGGGTGGCAGTGACTGGATAGGTGGGAGATAGTGACTGGGTGACAGTAACTGGGTGGGAGAGAGTGACTTGGTGACAGTGACTGGGTGGGTGACAGTGACTGGGTGACAGTGACTGGGTGGGAGAGAGTGACTTGGTGACAGTGACTTGGTGACAGTGACTGGGTGGGTGGGAGACAGTGACTGGATGGGAGACAGTGACTGGGTGGGTGGGTGACAGTGACTGGGTGGGTGGGAGACAGTGACTGGGTGGGTGGGAGACAGTGACTGGGTGGGTGGGAGACAGTGACTGGGTGGGAGGGAGACAGTGACTGGGTGACAGTGACTGGGTGGGTGGGAGACAGTGACTGGGTGACAGTGAGGTGGTGGGCTTGGGGGCGCGTGAGGTGGGCTTGGGGGGGGGAGGTGGGCTTGGGGGGGAGGGGGTCACGGGAGGTGCGCTCGGGGGGAGTGCTGGATTTTGGCCATGGGGGGAGCGCGGGAAGCAGGCCGCAGGGGGAAGCAGGCCGCAGGAGGAGCTGGTACTTCCCCCTCCGTCCCAAGTTGGGAGCGTAGGCAGGTGGTTTGCCCAGAAAGTAGTTGAAGGCAAGATAATAGATTAACTTGCGGCCTCAACTCAAGTTATGACCAATCAGTTCTTGGCTGTTTGCAGTGATGTTGTGTTGTTATTGCGTTGGATGGGACAAAAGCATGATATTTGAGTTGTAGAGGGTATCAAGCTTGCCAATGTGAGTTTGGGGTGCCGTGGCCATTACTATGTCCCATAGTCTATAATTGCCATCATTATCTGCTGTACGATGCGCTTTCTGACCAGCAGACTTAGGGAGGATTTGTTCCTATACTGTATACCTTAGTTATGGGCATAGTTTTGGATGTCAGGGTAGCAATGTGCACCCAAATGTTAAATGGGAGTCAAACGATATACCCAATAGTTGAAACTAGTAACAGGGTCTAGATAAATTAGAGTTGGTGTCTGATCTGTATCTCCTTCATTGGAATTCTTTAATGCTTGTTCTTAGTACATAGGTGCGGGCACGCTTTTTGTCTGTATGCTGTGAATGAGGTCCTGTTGTGTGTACTTTGTGTGTATGTTGTGTGTATTTGTGTGGTTATTTAATTTTTTTGAGTACAAAGTTGACCTATTTTTTCTTTTTCTTTTATTGCACCCCACACACACATCCACCCACCCCCCCCACCCCTGCCACCACACCACACCACACCACACACACACACACACACACAACACCCCCACAACACACACACATCACACACCCACACCACCCTATCACACACCAACCACTAACATCCCACCGCACTCCCATCACCCCACAATGCTTCCTCCGCAATTCTTCTTTCCCCATCTCCACCCCCGTCGGCTGCTCCATCTACCCGCTTAACGCGCCGCACTGCCTATTATAGAAAGCTGTACTACCTCAGCCAATTATAAGTAGGGTTGCCAGGTGGCTTGGTCCAAATACTTGGACACACATGGTAAAGTTGTGATGTGCTGGGGATATATGAGGATGAGGATGATGAGGAGGTGCCTGGAGAGAGATGATATGTTGATGATGAGAGGTGCCAGGCAGGAGATGATGATTGACTGATGATGATGCTGTATGAGAGAGTGCCAGCAGGAGAGATGATGAGTGCAGGGATGATTGATGATGATTTTATACCTGTCCGGCGGCCCAAATTTTTTTTCCTTGGAGCTTTCTGGCCTCTTCTCACTTTACAGTTTTGTGCAGGCCTGCTATAGAGTACTCCCCATAATGAGGTTCATGTTTGTAGTTCGGGTTGCGTTTCGCTAATACGTTAGTATGCACACCCCACAAAGTATTATTTAATGCTTTGCAGTGTCAGTGGGGTTTGTCAGAGTAATATCATCAATAATGATATTACATGGTTGTTTGATGGCTAGAAGGTTGGAATATTTGTTGATATACCTTCCAGAAGTTAGCTGGATGTGATGCATTCTGATAATTGTCAAGTATATGTTTTTTGGCGTGCCTTGTTTGCCTTGTGCACATGTTTCCGCATGCATCTGTAGTTATTAAGATCCTTGGTAGTGCCAGTTACTTGTAGCTTTCCACAAGACATCCCTAGGATGTAGAGTGCTATACGGTCGGTTTGTAACCCATGGAAGGTGGCCCCCAGTACTCTTCTTCTGTGTAGTGGAGCATGGTATCACGAAGTTTTAAGAACTCGGATTGAAAATAGTTGAGTGCAAATCGGGGTCGGGAATTAACGAATTCTGTAACCAAGGGCCTGGTAAGATCAGCCAGAAACTGTTTGTGGGTTTAAAGTTTCTAATGTTCTAGTGAGGTAGAACTTTAGGGCTTGATTGGGGTGGTTTGATTTCCTTACACGGTACATAGTTACATAGTACATATTACATAGTATGATGAGGTTGAAAAAAGACATGCGTCCATCAAGTTTCAACCTATGATAAATTTAGACAAGAGATACGTTATCCTATATCTATACTTACTTATTGATCCCAGAGGAAGGTAACACAAAAACCCCAGTTGTCTATCAGCCAATGATATCTCATAAGGGGAAAATAAATTCCTTCCTGACTCCAAGAATGGCAATCGATTACTCCCTGATCAGCATCCTTCCCATGTTACTTATTCGGATATCCCTGTTTACCTTTCCTTTCTAAAAGATGTCCACCCTTTTTTTTGAACAAATCTTGTATCTTGCCACATCAGTCTCCAAGTAATGAATTTCCCATTTTAACTGACCTTACTGGTAAAAACCCTTCCTTTGTTGCTGGTGAAATCTCTTTTCCTCCAACCTTAGGGATGGCCCCGAGTCCTTTGTACTGCCCGTGGGATAATAGTTCTTTGAAAGCTCCTTGTACTGGTCCCCGAATACATTTGTATAGAGTTATCATATCCCCTCTGTCACGTCCAGCACCCTGCTAGCACGCGACCTGCGTTGGGACAAGGTTTAGATACCCAAGACGCTCGCAAGCGTCTCCTCGGCTTTTCACCTCCACAAAGGTCTGTCAAAGGACAATATCTCCTCACAGGATGCCAGATCAATACACACCCGCAGCTGCCCCACTCTTCACCTCTCGCAAGGTCCCTCAATGAGTTGTATCTCTCCTCAGTCCGTCTCAATATACCACCCCCGAACAGCACACAAGTGAGCACAATGATTTAGTATATGCAACCAGGGTTAACACACCCGACTACTCTTGCAACCCACCTTCTCTCTCCAGTTGAGGTAGTATTAACCCCTACTCATTGCAATCATATCTATCCACTTCCACCACCTGAGGGTATGCAAATAATCTAAAGATGTAAAATTAATATTTGCCAGAGCACCAGGTCCATGTTTATTATAGAAAAAAACAACATCAAGCCCACCCCTTCTAGAGGATGCTTTGAAGCTGCTCTAACCCAGACCATGTCTATAGGACCTTGTTTTAGAAACAGTTGACACCACCTTGAGTGGCTATCCATGATGGACCCCCCACCCCAATTACATCCTTTGAGTTCAGAGCAGACCAAAGAACACAGGCCTGACCTGTTTAAAACCCAGCATTTTTGTATTTTTTAAAACAAGTGTAGCTCATTCAACCCTCTCAAGCACCAAAGGGATTAAACTACCTACCATCTCATGATATTATCATGACACACTCTTAGATGCCTCTTTTCTCAAATTAAATAAATCTAATTTAGCTAGCCTCTCCTCATAAGTTAGATTGTCCATCCCTTTATTAATTTGGTGGTTCTTCTCTGCACTCTCTAGTTCCATAATGTATTTTCTTAGGAATGGTGCCCAAATTGTATTTCCATATTCAAGTGTGTGCCTTACTAATGCTTTATAAAGGTGCATCATTATGTTTACTTCCCTTCCACCCATTGTCTGTTTAATGCAAAGCTAAGTGTTTATGATCGTGGCTAGGCTCCACCCCTCTGCATGGTAAGTTGGTCGGTGGCCCTCGCTCGCACAGACCCTGTCTGCAGATGCGCGCCAGCCAACCAAAACACCATGGGGGCGAACTCCCCGCCACAGCGCCATGGCGCCTGTACTCACTGCGCAATGCGCTCGCTCCAAGCCGTGCCTACTGCGTGTGCACCCCGCACGCAGCTGATCCAGATCAGGACGGTGGAGTGAGACAGTGATGGGTGGGTGGGAGACAGTGACTGGGATGGGATGGAACAGTGACTGGGTGGGAACATGACTGGGTGGGAGACTGTACTGGGTGGGAGACAGGGACGGGTGTGAGACAGTGGCTGGTGGGAGGGAGATAGTGACTGGTGTGACGTGACTGGATGGGTGTGGATAGTGACTGGGGGTGGGGACAGTGACGGATGGGTGGGAGATAGTGACTGGGTGACAGTGACTTGGTGGGTGAACACTTGCGATACAAAATGGATGGGAACATGACTGGGTGGGGTGGGAGAGAGTGACTGGGTGACAGTGACTGGGTGGGAGATTGACTGGGTGGGTGGGAACTGACTGGATGGTGGGAGATAGTGACTGGGTGACAGTGACGGGTGGGTGGGAGAGATGACTGGGTGGGTGGGGACAGTGACTGGGTGGGTGGGAGACAGTGACTGGGTAGTGTGGAAGACAGTGACCTGGGTGGGTGGGAGACATGACTGGAGGTGGGTGGGAGACAGTGACTGGGTGGGTGGGAGACAGTGACTGGGGTGTGGGAGACATGACTGGGTGGGAGGGACATGGTGGATGTGTGGGTTGGAGAAGTGACTGGGTGAGGATGACTGGGTGTGGGAGATAGTGAACTGGGTGGGAATAGTGACTGGGTGGGTGGGATACTGAGGGTGGGTGGGAGACAGCGACGGGTGGACGGTGACTGGGTGACAGTGACTGGATGGGTTGGGAGATAGTGATGGTGACAGTGACTGGGATGGAAACATGTGACTGGGTGTGGTGGGAGAGAGTGACTGGGTGGTAGATAGTGACTGGATGGGTGGAATAGTGACTTTGGTGACAGTGACTGGATGGGTGGGAGAGAGTGATTGGTGACGTGACTTGGTGGAGATATTGATTGGGTGAGTGGGAGAGTATGACTGGGTGACAGTGACTGGGTGGGTGGGAGACAGTGACTGGGTGACGGATGACTGGGTGGGAGATAGTGACTGGGTGTCAGTGCTGGATGGTGGGAGATAGTGACTGGGTGACAGTGAACTGGATGGGGGGGTGAATAGTGACTGGGTGAGTGGGAGATAGTGATTGGTGACAGTGACTGGAGGAGTGAGCATAGTGACTGGGGTGACAGTGACTGGATGGGTGGGAGATAGTGACTGGGTGGCAGTGACTGGATGGTTGGAGATATGACTGGGTGACAGTACTGGGGTGGGAGAGATGACTGGTGCAGTGACTGGTGGGTGACAGTTGACTGGGTGACAGTGACTGGGTGGGAGAGAGTGACTTGGTGACAGTGACTTGGTGACGTGATGGGTGGTGGGAGACAGTGACTGGATGAGAGTGACTGGTGGGTGGGTGACAGTGACTGGGTGGGTGGGAGACAGTGCTGGGTGGGGGGAGACAGTGACTGGGTGGGTTGAGACAGTGACTGGGTGGGAGGGAGACAGTGACTGGGTTGACAGTGACTTGGTGGGTGGGAGACGTGACTGGGTGACAGTGACTGGTGGGGGGTGGGAGCATATGACTGGGTGGGTGGGAGACAGTGACGTGGTTTGGTAGACAGTGATGGTGGGGGAGACGTACTGGGTGGGTGGGATACGTGGACTGGTGACAGTGCTGATGGGTGGAGATAGTGACTGGGTGACAGTGACTGGGTGGGTGGATAACGGTGACTGGGTGGGTAGAGAGTGACTTGGTGACAGTGACTGGGTGGGTGACAGTGCGTGGGTGGGAGACAGTGACTGGGTGGGAGACAGTGAATTGGGGTTGGTGGGAGACATGTGACTGGGTGACAGTGAGTGGGGTGGGAGACAGTGACTGGGTGAGTGACTGGTGACTGACTGGGTGGGTGCAGTGACTGGTGACAGTGAAGAGTTGGGTGGGAGACAGCGACGGTGGGTGACTGGGTGACAGTGACAGTGGGTGACGTGACTGGGTGGGTACTACCTTGACAGGGTGGGTGCACTTGCTGCGTATGCTTTCCTCTCCTGCCCCCGATATCCCTGCGGTAGCTGCCCGGATGGGAGGTGGTGGGCTTGGGGCGCGTGAGTGGGGCTTGGGG
Source organism: Ascaphus truei (assembly GCA_036426205.1). NCBI lineage: Eukaryota > Metazoa > Chordata > Amphibia > Anura > Ascaphidae > Ascaphus > Ascaphus truei. The sequence goes on from WSYH01003493.1 coordinate 20,300, forward strand.
GGGGGAGGTGGGCTTGGGGGAGGGGGTCACGGAGGTGCGCTCGGGGGGAGTGCTGGATTTTGGCCATGGGGGAGCGCGGGAAGCAGCCGCCGGGGAAGCAGCCGCAGGAGGACTGGTACTTCCCCCTCCGTCCCACGTTGAAGTGGGAGGGGGGGGGGTGCAATACCAAGTGACCCACTTCAATAAGACTGTCAAAAGGGCTGTCCGGTGGGCAGGGCGCATGGGTCAGGTTGACGCCCAGGCCATTTATCACACCTGGGCTACCCCCATAACTTGGGGCCACTGTTGTCTGGTCTCTGTCTCAAAGGTGTCACTAGCCTGACATCTGCTGTGCCATCAGTATGCCAGTATTGTATACATATGGTGTCTCTGGGTCTTTTCATAATTGACACTCTTTTAAGACAGGGGGATTCTAAATCTGTGAGAGCCTTTTGAGGCTCCATCATAAAAATAATTACAGCCCTTTGAGGCTTGGTCATAAAATAACCGAAGCTCATTCACCCATAATCACAGCTGGATGTCCAAGTAATTCCTGCAAATTGCACTTACAAAAAAATACCTCCTGCCTTACATTTAAGATCTGCCATCATGTGTCGGTTAGAGGGTATGGCAAGCAATGCATCTTGTCTTTTACCCTCGCAGACAGGGAATGGCCTGCAAATGGGGAATAAAAATGGCGGGGACAGGGCAACAACAGTAATGAAAAAAATGTTGTATGGTGCTCAATAGAAAAAGCAATACTAAAAAAATGATGATAAACTTATTGTAGAAGGATTTAACCCAAACAATAGATGTAACAGATAGTTCCAATAGATGTATAGATGTATAACTGGTTAACTATAATATATGGATATAATTATAGTAAACACCTGCCGGTGACCAGTGTTGATGAACATCTAATTCTATGGAACACAATAATATGAACAATGTCCAGAAAATATATAGGTCAACTGGAATAAACTCACATGGGATGAATGTCCACGATAAACAGCAAGTCCAAATGTATCCAGCGATCCAAGGTTTAAGTGTGCCTCCGCCTGTAGATAAACATGATGAACGAAGAAGAGAGAAAAACGGAGCACTACGTCCAGTGCTGGCAAAGCCAGAAAAAACTACAAGGATGCGTTCCCACAATGAAGAATATAGCTATTTTAATGGATCAATAAAATAGCTATATTCTTCATTAGGCAGGTGGTTTGCCCAGAAAGTAGTTGAAGGCAAGATAATAGATTAACTTGCGGCCTCAACTCAAGTTATGACCAATCAGTTCTTGGCTGTTTGCAGTGATGTTGTGTTGTTATTGCGTTGGATGGGACAAAATGCATGATATTTGAGTTGTAGAGGGTATCAAGCTTGCCAATGTGAGTTTGGGGTGCCGTGGCCATTACTATGTCCCATAGTCTATAATTGCCATCATTATCTGCTGTACGATGCGCTTTCTGACCAGCAGACTTAGGGAGGATTTGTTCCTATACTGTATACCTTAGTTATGGGCATAGTTTTGGATGTCAGGGTAGCAATGTGCACCCAAATGTTAAATGGGAGTCAAACGATATACCCAATAGTTGAAACTAGTAACAGGGTCTAGATAATTAGAGTTGGTGTCTGATCTGTATCTCCTTCATTGGAATCTTTAATGCTTGTTCTTAGTACATAGGTGCGGGCACGCTTTTTGTCTGTATGCTGTGAATGAGGTCCTGTTGTGTGTACTTTGTGTGTATGTTGTGTGTATTTGTGTGGTTATTTAATTTTTTTGAATACAAAGTTGACCTATTTTTTCTTTTTCTTTTATTGCACCCCACACACACATCCACCCACCCCCCCCACCCCTGCCACCACACCACACCACACCACACACACACACACACACACAACACCCCCACAACACACACACATCACACACCCACACCACCCTATCACACACCAACCACTAACATCCCACCCACTCCCATCACCCCACAATGCTTCCTCCGCAATTCTTCTTTCCCCATCTCCACCCCCGTCGGCTGCTCCATCTACCCGCTTAACGCGCCGCACTGCCTATTATAGAAAGCTGTACTACCTCAGCCAATTATAAGTAGGGTTGCCAGGTGGCTTGTCCAAAATACTTGGACACACATGGTAAAGTTGTGATGTGCTGGGGATATATGAGGATGAGGATGATGAGGTAGGTGCTGGAGAGAGATGATATGATTGATGCATGAGAGGTGCCGGAGGAGATATGATGATGATGATGATGCTGTATAGAGAGGTGCTCAGCAGGAGAGATGATGATGTGCGGGATGATTATGATGATTTTATACCTGGTCCGGCGGCCCAAATTTTTTTTCCTTGGAGCTTTCTGGCCTCTTCTCACTTTACAGTTTTGTGCAGCCTGCTATAGAGTACTCCCCAAATGAGGTTCATGTTTGTAGTTCGGGTTGCGTTTCGCTAATAAGTTAGTAGCACACCCCACAAAGTATTAATTAATGCCTTTGCAGTGTCAGTGGGGTTTGGTCAGAGTAATATCATCAATAATGATATTACATGGTTGTTTGATGGCTAGAAGGTTGGAATATTTGTTGAGTAACCTTCCAGAAGTTAGCTGGATGTGATGGCATTCTGATAATTGTCAGAGTATATGTTTTTTGGCGTGCCTTGTTTGCCTTGTGCACATGTTTCCGCATGCATCTGTAGTTATTAAGATCCTTGGTAGTGCCAGTTACTTGTAGCTTTCCACAAGACAATCCTAGGATGTAGAGTGCTATACGGTCGGTTGTAACCCATGGAAGGTGGCCCCCCAGTACTCTTCTTCTGTGTAGTGGAGCATGGGTATCACGAAGTTTTAAGAACTCGGATTGAAAATAGTTGAGTGCAAATCGGGGTCGGGAATTAATCAATTCTGTAACCAAGGGCGCTGGTAAGATCAGCCAGAAACTGTTGTGGGTTTAAAGTTTCTAATGTTCTGTGAGGTAGAACTTTAGGGCTTGATTGGGGTGGTTTGATTTCCTTACACGGTACATAGTTACATATACATAGTTACATAGTAGATGAGGTTGAAAAAAGACATGCGTCCATCAAGTTTCAACCTATGATAAATTTAGACAAGAGATACGTTATCCTATATCTATACTTACTATTGATCCCAGAGGAAGGTAACAAAAAACCCCAGTTGTCATCAGCCAATGATATCTCATAAGGGGAAAATAAATTCCTTCCTGACTCCAAGAATGGCAATCGATTACGTCCCTGGATCAGCATCCTTCCCATGTTACTTATTCGGATATCCCTGTTTACCTTTCCTTTCTAAAAGATTTCCAACCCCTTTTTTTTGAACAAATCTTGATCTTGCCACATCAGTCTCCGAGTAATGAATTTCCCATTTTAACTGACCTTACTGGTAAAGAACCCTTTCCTTTGTTGCTGTGAAATCTCTTTTCCTCCAACCTTAGGGATGGCCCCGAGCCTTTGTACTGCCCGTGGGATAATAGTTCTTTTGAAAGCTCCTTGTACTGGTCCCCGAATACATTTGTATAGAGTTATCATATCCCCTCTGTCACGTCCAGCACCCTGCTAGCACGCGACCTGCGTATGGGACAAGGTTTAGATACCCAAGACGCTCCGTCAAGCGTCTCCTCGTCTTTTCACCTCCACAAAGGTCTGTCAAAGGACAATATCTCCTCACAGGATGCCAGATCAATACACACCCGCAGCTGCCCCACTCTTCACCTCTCGCAAAGGTCCCTCAATGAGTTGTATCTCTCCTCAGTCCGTCTCAATATACCACCCCCGAACAGCACACAAGTGAGCACAATGATTTAGATATGCAACCAGGGTTAACACACCCGACTACTCTTCAACCCACCTTTCTCTCTCCAGTTGAGGTAGTATTAACCCCTACTCATTGCAATCATATCTATCCACTTCCACCACCTGAGGGTATGCAAATAATCTAAGAATGTAAAATTAATATTTGCCAGAGCATCCAGGTCCATGTTTATTATAGAAAAAAACAACATCACGCCCACCCCTTCTAGAGGTGCTTTGAAGCTGCTCTAACCCAGACCATGTCTATAGGACCTTGTTTTAGAAACAGTTGACACCACCTTGAGGGCTATCCATGATTGGACCCCCCACCCCAATTACATCCCTTTGAGTTCAGAGCAGACCAAAGAACACGGCCTGACCTGTTTAAAACCCAGCATTTTTGTATTTTTTAAAACAGTGTAGCTCATTCAACCCTTCAAGCACCAAAGGGATTAAACTACCTACCATCTCATGATATTATCATACCACACTCTTAGATGCCTCTTTTCTAAATGTAAATAAATCTAATTTAGCTACCTCTCCTCATAAGTTAGATTGTCCATCCCTTTATTAATTGGTGGTTCTTCTCTGCAACTCTCTATTCCATAATGTATTTTCTTAGGAATGGTGCCCAAAATTGTATTTCCATATTCAAGTGTGTGCCTTACTAATGCTTTATAAAGGTGCATCATTATGTTTACTTCCCTTCCACCCATTGTCTGTTTAATGCATAGCTAAGTGTTTATGATCGTGGCTAGGCTCCACCCCTCTGCATGGTAAGTTGTCGGTGCCCCGGCCGCACAGACCCTGTCTGCAGATGCGCCCAGCCAACCAAACATCCATGGGAGGCGAACTCCCCGCCACAGCGCCATGGCGCCTGTACTCACGCTGCAATGCGCTCGCTCCAAGCCGTGCCTACCTGCGTGTGCACCCCGCACGACAGCTGATCCAGATCAGACTGGTGTGAGGGAGACAGTGATGGGTGGGTGGGAGACAGTGACTGGGATGGGAGAACAGTGACTGGGTGGGAGACATGACTGGGTGGGAGACTGTACTGGGTGGGAGACAGGGACTGGGTGTGAGACAGTGGCTGGTTGGGAGGGAGATAGTGACTGGTGTACATGACGGATGGGTGGGATAGTGACTGGGGGTGGGGACAGTGACTGATGGGTGGGAGTATACGTGACTGGGTGACAGTGACTTGGGTGGGTGATACACTTGATACAAAATAGGATGGGAACAGTGACTGGGTGGGGTGGGAGAGAGTGACTGGTGACAGTGACTGGGTGGGAGATGTGACTGGGTGGGTGGGAGACCGTGACTGGATGGTGGGAGATAGTGACTGGGTGACAGTTACGGGTGGGTGGGAGAGATGACTGGGTGGGTGGGGACAGTGACTGGGTGGGTGGGAGACAGTGACTGGGTAGTGTGGAAGACAGTGACTGGGTGGGTGGGAGACATGACTGGAGGTGGGTGGGAGACAGTGACTGGGTGGGTGGGAGACAGTGACTGGGGTGTGGGAGACATGACTGGGTGGGAGGACATGTGGATGTGCTGGGTTGGAGAAGTGACTGGGTGAGGATGACTGGGTGTGGAGATAGTGAACTGGGTGGGAATAGTGACTGGGTGGGTGGGATACTGAGGGTGGGTGGGAGACAGCGACGGGTGGACGGTGACTGGGTGACAGTGACTGGATGGGTTGGGAGATAGTGATGGTGACAGTGACTGGATGGAAACATGTGACTGGGTGTGGTGGGAGAGAGTGACTGGGTGGTAGATAGTGACTGGATGGGTGGAATAGTGACTTTGGTGACAGTGACTGGATGGGTGGGAGAGAGTGATTGGTGACGTGACTTGGTGGAGATATTGATTGGGTGAGTGGGAGAGTTGACTGGGTGACAGTGACTGGGTGGGTGGGAGACAGTGACTGGGTGACGGATGACTGGTGGGAGATAGTGACTGGGTGTCAGTGCTGGATGGTGGGAGATAGTGACTGGGTGACAGTGAACTGGATGGGGGGGTGAATAGTGACTGGGTGAGTGGGAGATAGTGATTGGTGACAGTGACTGGAGGAGTGAGCATAGTGACTGGGGTGACAGTGACTGGATGGGTGGGAGATAGTGACTGGGTGGCAGTGACTGGATGGTTGGAGATATGACTGGGTGACAGTACTGGGGTGGGAGAGATGACTGGTGCAGTGACTGGTGGGTGACAGTTGACTGGGTGACAGTGACTGGGTGGGAGAGAGTGACTTGGTGACAGTGACTTGGTGACGTGATGGGTGGTGGGAGACAGTGACTGGATGAGAGTGACTGGTGGGTGGGTGACAGTGACTGGGTGGGTGGGAGACAGTGCTGGGTGGGGGGAGACAGTGACTGGGTGGGTTGAGACAGTGACTGGGTGGGAGGGAGACAGTGACTGGGTTGACAGTGACTTGGTGGGTGGGAGACGTGACTGGGTGACAGTGACTGGTGGGGGGTGGGAGCATATGACTGGGTGGGTGGGAGACAGTGACGTGGTTTGGTAGACAGTGATGGTGGGGGAGACGTACTGGGTGGGTGGGATACGTGGACTGGTGACAGTGCTGATGGGTGGAGATAGTGACTGGGTGACAGTGACTGGGTGGGTGGATAACGGTGACTGGGTGGGTAGAGAGTGACTTGGTGACAGTGACTGGGTGGGTGACAGTGCGTGGGTGGGAGACAGTGACTGGGTGGGAGACAGTGAATTGGGGTTGGTGGGAGACATGTGACTGGGTGACAGTGAGTGGGGTGGGAGACAGTGACTGGGTGAGTGACTGGTGACTGACTGGGTGGGTGCAGTGACTGGTGACAGTGAAGAGTTGGGTGGGAGACAGCGACGGTGGGTGACTGGGTGACAGTGACAGTGGGTGACGTGACTGGGTGGGTACTACCTTGACAGGGTGGGTGCACTTGCTGCGTATGCTTTCCTCTCCTGCCCCCGATATCCCTGCGGTAGCTGCCCGGATGGGAGGTGGTGGGCTTGGGGCGCGTGAGTGGGGCTTGGGGGGGGGAGGTGGGCTTGGGGGGGAGGGGGTCACGGAGGTGCGCTCGGGGGGAGTGCTGGATTTTGGCCATGGGGGAGCGGGGAAGCAGGCCGCCGGGGAAGCAGCCGCAGGAGGACTGGTACTTCCCCCTCCGTCCCACGTTAAGTGGGAGGGGGGGGGGTGCAATACCAAGTGACCCACTTCAATAAGACTGTTCAAAAGGGCTGTCCGGTGGGCAGGGCCGCATGGGTCAGGTTGACGCCCAGGCCATTTATCACACCTGGGCTACCACCCATAACTTGGGGCCACTGTGTCGGTCTCTGTCTCAAAGGTGTCACTAGCCTGACATCTGCTGTGCCATCAGTATCCAGTATTGTATACATTATGGGTCTCTGGGTCTTTTCATAATTGACACTCTTTTAGACAGGGGGATTCTAAATCTGTGAGAGCCTTTTGAGGCTCCATCATAAAAATAATTACAGCCCTTTGAGGCTTGGTCATAAAATAACCGAAGCTCATTCACCCATATCACAGCTGGATGTCCAAGTAATTCCTGCTTGCACTTACAAAAAATACCTCCTGCCTTACATTTAAGATCTGCCATCATGTGTCGGTTAGAGGGTATGGCAAGCAATGCATCTGTCTTTTTACCTCGCAGACAGGGAATGGCCTGCAAATGGGGAATAAAAATAAGGCGGGACGGGCAACAACAGTAATGAAAAAAATGTTGTATGGTGCTCAATAAAAAAGCAATACTAAAAAATGATGATAAACTTATTGTAGAAGGATTTAACCCAACACAATAGATGTACAGATAGTTCCAATAGATGTATAGATGTATAAACTGGTTAACTATAATATGGATATAATTATAGTAAACACACCTGCCGGTGACCAGTGTTGATGAACATCTAATTCTATGGAACACAATAATATGAACAATGTCCAAAAATATATGGGTCACTGGAATAACTCACATGGATGAATGTCCACGATAAACACAAGTCCAAATGTATCCAGCGATCCAAGGTTTAAGTGTGCCTCCGCCTGTAGATAACATGATGAACGAGAAGAGAGAAAAACGGAGCACTACGTCCAGTTCTGGCAAAGCCAAAAAACTACAAGGATGCGTTCCACTGNATGAAGAATATAGCTATTTTATTGATCCATTAAAATAGCTATATTCTTCATTGTGGGAACGCATCCTTGTAGTTTTTTCTGGCTTTGCCAGCACTGGACGTAGTGCTCCGTTTTTCGCTCTTCTTCATTCATCAACAACAGTAATGCATGGCAAATCAGGTATTAACCCTTTCCTCCCCGTCACAGGGGGGAGCGGTGCCCTGCTTGCCCTGAGCATGCGCGCCAGGACTGCGGGGAATCGCCGCCATTTTTTAAAAACTTTTTTTATTTATTTAATTAACTGGCGCCCGGCCGCGCAGGGGGCCCGGGCGGCCGGGCCCCCCTGACCCACGGGGCCCAGGACGCCAGGGCCCTTTCTCCCCCGCTGTTGGTGGCCCTGGTCCCAGTACCGATCCCTAAGGTACTCCACTCACGACCTTAGCCCAAACAAAAAAGTTCCATTTATGTCAACCCTCTGTTGTCTATCCTTCAACCAGTTTTCAATTCAGGTGAATATATTTTTTGTAGCCAGGTCCCCCATGGCTCCCAGTCCTCCTGTTCCCCCCCTTGCCTTCTGTTGCGGAGGTGGTGCTGCGGGCCGTCACAGCGGACGATGGGCTAGCCAGGAAGAGGTTTTGGCGAGCTGAGAGCTGATAATCAGTCGGAGCTGGGACTCAGACAAGGGAGGGAGTAGGTTTGCAGGGGTCTGTGACTCATGCACCAGGTCAGATATCCCCCCTAGGCCCCAGCTAGGTCCCGACTCCCCTGGTAAGAGTGTAGCAGCAACAGGGACAGGCCTTTAGGTAGGGACACTGCCCTAATAACTGATTATCCCAGGGACACAGTTGCGACGTTGTGCAGCACTGGAGAGTGGTGGGCTGGGACCAGATCACCAGAACAGGAGTAAGAGACTATCTTCGTGTGGGACCATCCAGCAGGATACCACCCTACGCGGAGGTGGACTCATCGCGGAGGACATCGATGGATCAGCGGATTCCATTGTTCCTCTGTCGGCGTGCCCGGGTGCTGGAGCACTCGGCAGGTACCCATATCTTTAAGTGCACCAACAAGTACACACACCATAGTGGCAGCGCTGACCACACACAAGGGTGGGGGTTGGCATTCTCATGGACACCAGGGTGGTTGGGTGCCCAAGGGCCCCTCAGATACGGTGGACACTGTGGGGATTACACGGTGGTGGGATAAGGCCCTGCGAGGTGAAGGGGTAGCTGTAACCAGTAGAGTTATTATCCGCTTAACACTGTCTATTTACATGTTCTTTAGTAAAGGTTATTCTTATTATATACTGTGTGTGAATATCAATATTGTGGTTCCTGTGAGGGGCTCCTCCCATTACGTTGGGATCCTTCCAGGTGGAGGCGATGTATCGAGTTGTATTGTTGTATCACCCCGGGCTCCCCGTGGCGCAGGTTTGGGATCTTCGTGATCCAATAGGTAAAGCCAGCACCCGTAGACTCTTTACTCTAGGGGAAAAGAGGGCTACATTTTAGAGTCCAATTTGCTTTATTTTGTACACCAACCTCTTGTGTGGAAACGTATCAAAATCTAAGTAGATTTTGCAAAGGCTTTTGATACGGTTCCACACAATAGTACACTATTGCATGGTCACTGAAAATGTCAGGTAGGATGCCTGAGGATTGGACTCTGTTGGGACTAGAGGAGAGAATCCAGTCTAGCAAGGAATGGTTGTGAGATTTCAGGTTTGTCCGTGTGGGTTGGGAAATTAGTTGCGTTAGGTTAAGTGACTTGAGTTGTATCTGGAGTTTATTGTTTTTAGGGTCGAGCCAATTGTAGTTGAAATCCCCATAACTAGCAACTCACTCTTCTCATTCAGAGAGGAAATGGAGCCAAGAAACTGGGTGATATCAGTCAGGATTTGTAGTGGACAGCAGCAGAAACAGCAAAAGTCAGCCAATCAATTAAGATGTATGGTGATGGAAATGACCATAAACATATATACACCACCACCAAGCAGTTAACCCTTTACAGCCTGGATCAGTAATCTAGGTGTAACCCAATCAATTAAGATGTATCTTATTGCACCATAGTACTCCTAGATTACACTTTAAATGATAGGTAATAGAGAGCACTCACATCAATGGAGTTGAAGATGAAAAAATTGCATCTCTGCCGGATGGACAATTATCAGCAATAACATGTGGAAAAGAAAAATGAAAACATAGCACAGAGCTGCTATATACCGAAATTTAATGAACCAACATTTAAAAACAAACACTTGGAATAAAACTCATGAATTCCTTCGTTCTTTGTAAGTACACCCCTGAGGAAGTGAGACGTCTCTCACGAAACATATAGGGTGAGGTTTGCTATCTGTTACGCATTCCTAAGTAGTTTATTTATTGATACCCTTTTGCTGTGGGACTCTGTGAAACTCTATGCCAACCCTGGAACTCCTGTATTGGAGTCGAAGGGACTGCTGAAGATTACCAGGAAGTAATACCAGAAGAGACTCTAGACGTGGACCCACAGAGGCAAGGATCCAAGCAGCCACAGATGAAAGAGACATCAAAGGGCCCCCACAACCAGGCTTAAAGGGTTGAAAGGCTTACAAAGAACGAAGGAATTCATGAGTTTTATTCCAAGTGTTTGTTTTTAAATGTTGGTTCATTAAATTTCGGTATATATATACTCAATGGCGCAATGTGTTTCAATGGGGAATCCTCGATGCCGACCTCCGGAGACGAGCTGGCAGCCCGCCAGCCCGCAAAACCGCAAGAGCGGAAACACTTTCAAAAGAGAGCTTTGATCAATCCCCGTTCAAGTTCACGTGCATGTGGCGTGGGAAACTTAGGTTCTAGGGCACCCCGGAATAAAGTTCTTTTTGCCCCTAGATCCTAGGACCCTCCTCACTCGATCCCAACAGGGTCCGACGGTCGATGACCCCGGGAAAGGGTCGCGCCAGACCGGAGGGTCCTACCATTGACTCCAATGGCGGCGCCAGCCCATGCATTTCCTATGGCGGCGCCGTCCCTATTGATTCCAATGGTAGCGGAGGCCCCATTGAATCCTATGGCGGCGCCAGGCCCATGCATTTCCTATGGCGGCGCCGGCCAGTGATTCCAATGGGGGAAAGCCGCGTGTTTAAACGGCTAAGTTAAAAGAAGGTAAAACTGTAGCCCCGGAACTCCGGTTCTGCGGAAACTAGAGAGCCAGGATTTGGCCAGCAGATAGTCATAGCATCGGCTTGATTGCATGGCAAATCCTCACCCTCTCTGATCAGCAGAACGGAGTCGGGGTAATTATTGAATTGTGTGATTCTGACATTGACTTCAATGGCGGAGAAATGTATCTGGGTTAAAAAGGCATTTAAACCCATTTTCTGTAACTCCGGTTCGGTGGGTCCTAGCGAGCTGAAACTTGGCCACAATGGAGAGTACCCTCCGGCATTAGGGTCGGGCAAGTTCTGGTCCGCACGGCCCAACCGAACGGATTATTTTGATATAACCATGATTGTCAGAAATATTGTATTTTGTATCTGGCATAAAAGCCCAGGAAAAGAGATGGGCTCTTTAATATGCTAAATGGTCAGGGTGCGACAAGTGGTCTACAATGGGCCCCTACTCAAAGGCTCTCCCCCACCCTGCATGTGAATGCCAGGGCGGAGGAGAACAATCCCTGGGTACTTATGCAAAGTATTGTGTGTCACACCTTTAACAAAGGCTATGATGGGCCAGTGATCAGTCTAGTAGACCCAAAGACGCCTTTGATTTAGTGTTGAAATCCCATGTTAAGGTATAGGACTCAAACTCTCTATAAATGAGGGTTAGCCCTATATCCAGTGTTAGTGTTCTTCCTTGTGACTTCGTTTTGTATCCTGAATGAATTGCCAGTCCCGTTCCTGACTGCTTAATTTCCCAAACCCTAAGTAAGTGTTCATATCTGGTGCGTTAATTGTATAATTCTGTGTGTTCTCCTTCTTTAAGGAATAAACTTTCTTTATTATATCTTAGTCGCATTCAGTTCAACCCAGTGAAGTATTTTTTGTGTGTATATTATGACCCTGTCCGACGCTACCGTCACAGACATTATACCTTATTCCAGACAATAGAACATTGTTTAAACTGGAAGTAGGCTAGCTAACCAGATGGATAGCGAGGGTTGTGAGTTAGGGCGTGATTATACACAAAGCGGCTGGCAGTGTTGCACTGTGCGCCGCCGCGCACCGCCACGTGGCTCAAAAACAAATTGCAGCAATCCAATAAAAGCTAACATACCTCGCGCGCCGCCTGGAACTGCAGGGCGGCAGACAGGAGAACAGACATGAGATTGTGTTTTGAGCAGGCGACGGACGTGTCACGTTTAGCCAATGAGGGCGAATTGCTCATGGCCACTCCTCGGCCACGCTTCCCTGTCTCCTCTGCTTGCCGCCTGCCTGCAGTTCACATACCTCTTGGCAGCATCTCAAGGATGACGTCACCAAATTGTGCGCACGCCCAGCCGGAGGTGGTATAATCGTAGCCTTTGTCTCCCAAGGGGAGTAGGTTTTGGTTTTATGTTTTTTTTTCCTTAAAGGGACAGTGTACCTGAGTTATATTGTCTGTCATTGATATGAAGAATAAACCACTGAAGGTTAAGGATTGAATACCTCAATTGTATATCCATTAAAGTTGCAGTTCTCTACTAGGAAGGAATAAAAACAGGCTGAATGATGCAATATTGTGCTATTTGTTATCTTTATCAACCCTAGAAGACTGTCATAAAGAGCCTGGACAGGCGGCAGCCACACATAAGGGAGCTGTTTGTCAATATCTGTCTAACACATACATGCATACACACATACATTCAAACATACATACACATGCACATACATACATACATACACACACGCAAATACATACATACATACGCACATACACAGAATAGCGGCAAAAATATTGAGTATTATAGGGAGAGTATTATACTAAAAAGATCGTCGTACAAAACAGACAGAAATAGCAGCTGAAACTTCAAGCTAAGAAGTAATAAGACTGTGTGAATATATAGGGGGGAAAAGTCATATTTACAAAAGGGAAATCTAACACTTGTTTAAATTTACAACAAAATGGTGTGGAAAGTGTGTGTATACATATTGTACATACTATACATACTTTCTATACATATATATGTACATACAGTACTCTACATATATACATAACTAGCTGATATACCCGGCGTTGCCCGGGCGTGGAAGGGCAGGGAGCATGGAGTGGAAGGGCCCAGGGGGGGGGGGAGGGAGTGGAGGAGGGGGGGGGGGGGAGGGGAGTGGAAGGGCGAGGGGAGGGTCGTCAAAGGGGGGGGGAGGGCGTCAAAGGGCGGGGGGGGGGCAAGGGGAGTAGACTAGAGGGTGGGAGGGCAAAGGGCAGGGGGGCAAATGGCAGGGAGGGTGGGGGGGCGACGGCAAATGAGGGAGGGCGGGGGGGGGGGCAAACGGCAGGGAGGGGAGGGGGGCAAAGGGCAGGGAGGAGGGGGGGGCAAAGGCAGGGGGGGGCAAAGGGCAGGGGGGGAGGGCAGGGGGCAAAGGGGAGGGGAGGGAGGGCAAAGGGCATGGGGGTAGGGGGGGCAGGGCAAAGGCAGGGAGGGCAGGGGGCAAAAGGGCTGCGGGGGCTGGGGGGGAAGGGGGCAAAAGGGTGGGGGAGGGAGGCGAGGGGGCAAAGGGAGGGGGGGGGCAGGGGGGCAAAGGGCAGGGGGGGAGGGGAGGCAGGGGGCAAAGGTCAGGGGGGGGGGGGCAGGGGCAAAGGGCTGATGGGGGCAAAGGGCGGGGAGGAGGGAGGGGGCAAAGCCAGGGGGCAAAGGCAGGGGAGTGAGAGGGCAGGGGGCAAAGGGCAGGGGGAGGGTGGCAGTTGGGCAATGGGAAGGGGAAGGGAGGGCAGGGGGCAAAGGGCAGGGGGGGTAGGGAGGGTAGGGGGGAAGGAAAAAGGGCAGGGGGGTCAGGGATGCAGGTAAATAACCCATCCACCTGCGTGTGCTCACCTTGACACGGGTGGCTTTCTCCTTCACCGGGACGGGCCGCTATCCTCCACCGGGCTCCTCCGCGGCGAAGGCTGACACGCTCCGGTGAGGAGTGCTGTGCCTATCTCGAGGGAGAGGCGGAGACAGCGGAGGAGCGACCTCGGGGAAGGGGAGGGGGTGCCCCTGGCAATGGTGTGTGAGGGGAGCGCAGGAGAGCGTGATGAGTAGTGTGTGTGTGGGGGGGTGGGGGGGGGCGGTGAGGAGGGGTTGAGCGGTTCCGGGAGTGAGCGGAGTGAGGGAGGGACGGGCCAGGTGTGAGGGCCAGTGGCCGAGGGGTGGTGAGAGCCGTGAGAAGCGCTCTCGGGGGGGGATGGTCAGTGGGGAGCGGTCTATGGAGAGGGAGGAGCCGCAGGAGAGAGGGAGGGGGGTGTGGTGGGTGTGGGTGGTGTGTTTGGCCGTCACTCCGCCTCAGCAATGAGAGGTGTGCGGGGGAGCGGGGCGGCCCAAAGGGAGCCAATGAAATTTCCCTAGGGACACAGGATTCAATGAGACAAACATAAGTGCTTTTCACAAATATTAGTAGATGCAAACTCACAGCTGGGAAAAAATGGATGGATAGAAAATAGGGGTGCATTGCATTTTATTCCCAGCTTGTATTAAAGAGTCTGTCACTTTTTTATGATGGTCTTCTCTCGCTTGCTCCATTTTCTCAACACCTATTCTCTCCTAGACCCTCTACAATCTGGCTTCCGCACTGCTCACTCCACTGAAACAGCCCTCACTAAAATAACTAATGACCTCCAGCTACCAAAGACAAAGGTCATTACACTCTGCTCATATTACTTGACCTCTCTGCAGCATTTGATACTGTGGACCACACTCTTCTCTTTGATATTCTCCATACTCTTGGTATCTGTAACAAAGCTCTATCCTGGATCTCCTCTTACTTCTCCCATCGTACTTTCTTTGTCTCTTTTGCTAACACTTCCTCCTCCATCGATCTCTCTGTGGGGGTACCCCAGGTGTCCTGGGACCTCTTCTCTTTACACACTCTCTTTAGGTGACCTCATCACATCTCTTGGGTTCAAATATCACCTCAATGTTGATGACACACAAATTTACTTTTTAACCCCTGATCTTACACCTGCTGTACAGATTAAGGCCGCGTCCATGGCAGTCGCGCTTGCGGCGCAATCAAAATGATGTGCCTCTATGAGGCTGTCCTTAGAGCACGCGACCAGAAGTGCCGGCGCGAGCGATGCACGAGGAAACAAATACATTTGTTCCCTCGTGCGACGGACGGGTCCAGTGAGTGGTTCGCCCAATGAGGGCGAACCAGCTCCCATGACATGATGGCCATGCCCCCTTGTCGCATCCAATTAGAGGGCACAAATCGCACAAGCTAAAGGCAAGCGTGAAGCAACTCGAATAGCACCGTGAATGCACGCACCCTCCATGGACGTGGCCTAAAGTTTCTGAATGTCTCTTCGCTATATCATCCTGGATGATCCTCTGCCGACTTAACCTTAACATGGCAAAAACAGAGCTCCTCATAATTCCTTCCAAACCTGGCCCCACTATCTCCTTCCACATTACCGTTGGAAGTTCTGTCATTCATCCAGTAGCCCAAGCACGCTGCTTAGGGGTCACACTCGACTCCTCTCTCACATTCTCCTCTCACATTCAAAACGTAACTAAAACCTGCCACTTTTTCCTCCGCAAAATTACAAAGATACGCCCTTTCCTCTGTTGCTTGACTGCTAAAACTCTGACACAGGCCCTCATTCTCTCCCGTCTTGAATACTGTAACCTCCTGCTGTCCGACCGTCCTGCTTTTCAAAACATACAGGACACCTGCAAGCTCATATTGAACCCCCAAAATAACCACAACATATATATAAGTATATAGGTGTCACAGAGGAGTGCTACTGAGCATGGCAATATATATTTAAAACCAGAGACAGAACATGAAACACAGACAGAGCTCAGTGCACATCCAGTGAAACCTATACACGGTACAGTGCCTAAATATATATGTATAGATATCTATTAAATAAAATGGTCTTTTAGTTTAACATTTTGGCCAAAGTGTTGTAAGCCCCTGAGCCACTACACGGGAGACCACATCTCAAGGGTCCTTAACACTAATATAAATTCTTAATAACCTGTGCATTACCAGGAAGAATGATTTATAATAAATCTGTCAAAATTAGTTGCATAGTTCTAAGTCTGATTGAAGCTTTTATTAACCTGTACATTACCAGAAAAAGCACTCTGAATTAGATTTGTCACAATCATACTGCAAGCAGGCAAGTTCCCCTGAGAGTGGGAGATGCTATGGAGTGAGCTTTTAACCATTTAAATGTTAAACTAAAAGACCATTTTATTTAATAGATATCTATACTGTGACAGAGTCACTAACTCAGTAGGCTGGAATAGTGAATGGAGAGACGCTGCAGCCAGTTCACAGAGTGTTAATCTCCTCAGACAGAAAGAAGCACACCTGCAGCCTAATTAAACAGGGGCTGAACTATCAGTGAAACAAGAGCTTTAAAAAGCAGGAAGTTGCTCACACAAGGTGAGCTTGTTTTTCCACAGGAAGGTGGAGAGAACTCTCCCGGCTTGGAAGCCGTAGCAGCTGCTGCTGCTCTGGTCCCCAGTCCTGCGAGGAGCTTTGCTGCTGGGACCAGCTGGGACCCCAACCCAGGATAAAGATAAACATTGCTGCGAGGCTGGACACAGCCTGCTCCCCGGAACCGTGTTCCTGTTTGCTGTTTGGAGCTGCAACAGATAAGACTTTATTATTACACTTATTGGTTATACTTTGTGTTGCATATGTTTTGGGCATGACCAGATTAGCTGGCTGTCTTGTTAGTAAGGGCTCAAGAAGTGAGTTAATTTCCCTAAAGGGAACAGGCTTTAATTTTCAAGAAAGTAGTTTCTTAAAGGGACAGTGCACCCGTACTTTATTTTGGTTGTGGTTAATAAACCACTATAGTTGAACGTTTCCCACCGTGTCTAGCGTCTTACTGACCCCGCCGCGAGGCCGTCCTGCCACAATACATATATATTTAGGCACTGTACCGTGTATAGGTTTCACTGGATGTGCACTGAGCTCTTCCTGCTTTTCACCTGACTCCCCTACAATCTACAGGAATGTGGGTGGTCGGGCCATCAAAAACCGTCCTGTACATGTATATATAACCGCCTGGACCTCTGTACTGAGGTTATAAATAGCTTGGCATCCCTAACAGGGAAAGGGACAAGTACCTAGTGTACACTGACACATATATTAGTACATGAATTGTCCCATAAGCTGTGTTTAAATGATAAGCATGAACCCACAAGGGTGACTCACTGTTCAGCTTCACTTCTTCTCCAGTATGGTCCGAATGCGGTTCGTTCCTTAAACGGCGTGCTAATCCACCAGCGGGGTGATAGAAGGTAGAGAAAGCCGAAAGAAGGCAGAAAAAAGGCAGAGCACTGCCAAAAAACAGGAGGAGGCTCACAAGTACATATAACAGGTTTATTCTATAAGAGGATCAACCATATCCCCAAAAAGCAGCCAAAAAGAACCACACCAACGCGTTTTGGGCCGTGCACCCTTTATCAAGGTGTATTTGGCAGTGCTCTGCCTTTTTTCTGCTTCCCCTACAATCTATCCTAAACGCTGCTGCCAGAATCACTCTACTCTTTCCTAAATCTGTCTCAGCGTCTCCCCTGCTGAAAACCCTCTCCTGGCTTCCTATGAAATCCCGCATCTCACACTCAATTCTCCTCCTCACTTTTAAAGCTTTACACTTTCTGACCCTCACATGTCAGCCCTAATTTCTCGCTATGCACCATCCCGACTCTTGAGTTCCGCTCAAGGAAGTTTTCTCTCTACCCCTTTTGTATCTAAAGCCCTCTCCAGACCTTAAACCTTTCTCACTGACTGCCCCACACCTCTGGAATGCCTTCCCCTAAATACCCGACTAGCACCCTCTCTATCCACCTTTAAGACCCACCTTACATAGTTACATAGTTACATAGTAGATGAGGTTGAAAAAAGACGTCCGTCCATCAAGTTCAACCTATGCTAAATTTAGACAATAGATACTTTATCCTATATCTATACTTATTGATCCAGATACTTACACCTGCTTAAGGAAGCCTATGAGTAGCTCCATGGCTGATACTATACACCTGATACATAAAGCTTGGCCCCTGGCAGAAGCACTTACCAGAATTCCCTCCTACTCTTCCTATCTATCTACCAACCAATTCGATTGTAAGCTCTTTGGAGCAGGGACTCCTTTTCCTAAATGTTACTTTATGTCTGAAGCGCTTCTTCCCTTTATGTGTTATTAGTATTATTTGTTATTTATATGATTGTTATGTGTATTACTGCTGTGAAGCGCTGTGTACATTAATGGCGCAATATAAATACATACATACATACATACATACATACATAACATGCACTTTCTTTTTCTTATTTTTTTTATATACATATAAATAGACTTATGTATATTATAGAAATCTGTATATATCTATAAGCAGTATATATAGTATACATATAGACATACACATAATATATATTGAGGGTGTAGGGAGATTGTACTTACAAATTATGGTCAGATTGGATCATTTTGAGCTAATTTTAAAGACCCAGCACTGTCCGCAGAGAATTGAGTGAAGAGTTCAGTCCCTAGGAAATAAACAGTAATGTTCTGTGCATGTAACCCTGCTTCCCCCCCAGTCGCTACGGTGGTATCTAGGGTGCATGAGGGCAGATTACATGCGTCATTGTGGTGCATACCTGTGAGGAACAGGAGGGCCTGAGCTTCCCGCGATGTTATTGGGGAGCCAGGACCCGGCTTCTGGGGTGGTAGCCTCCATGATCTCTTAGTGGTGCAGCGCCTCCATCTTCTATACTCCCAGGAATGTGGGACAGGACCTGTATAGAAGAACCCCTTCGGTCCCAGGGTGATAGCTTCCAACTCACACACAGTCTTTGGTACAAAGGATAGTCTCTTTATTGGCAGATCAGCGACTCCCAAAATGTAGTGGCGTCCAGCAGCTGCAACAACAGCAAAGCCTTTCTAGTTACTCCGCTCTCCTCCCACACAGATATGTCCTCCTCTCCTTCCCTCCAAGTCTCTCCTCCGACAGGATGGTCTGGGCTGAGGCTTCAATACCCCGCGGCCCACCCCCGAGGTTATCCTCGCGGTGGGGCTTGGATTCTCCCCATCACCCCAGGCAGGGGGGGTGAGGGGCATTGGTCCAGAGGGTCTATAATGCTATCAGCTCTACTCAAAGTGGCTGAGTCTCTCCACTCCTCTCTCTGCTCCTGCACGGCTGCGCAGGCGAGACCGCGGTCTCCTCCAACTCCGTGGACCGATCCGCAGGACTCACTACTCAGACAGTCCTACGGCAGACTCCTCACTTACAGGAGTTGGCTGCTAAATATAGAGCTAGCCCCACTTCTCGTGATGTCTGCAGAACCTCCCCTCTTGCTCACGCCTGCAGCAGAGTCCAGGCCTGCATCTACCACTCAGGGCAGGGCTATCAAGGGGGAAAACCCATGATGATTGCTGGTGCCTGATCTTAACAGGACTTACCACAGTAGAAGGAAGATAGGTATAGCCTGTGCTGTTTACAGGGGGCTACATGTATAAAGAGTAATGTGCACTGTCCGCCTGGTTATACTTTATCTGAGGCCTGCTAAACAGTCATTAGCCATGTATATGTGCAGGAGCTAAACGTGTGTGTATAAAGCTGACACAAAAGAGACACAGCACACAATCTGAAGGCAGACCCATGGGAACAAATAGGTTAATTCTGAAAAGTTCTTTCAAATTAGCTTGTGATAAGGAAACAAATTTACAACAGTTTCGAAGTTTAAAGGGTCAGTCCTCAGACCTAATGACAGTGACGAGGTTAAATTGTCAGTCCCACCTAGGAGCAAAATGACCTAATGACAGGGACGTGTTTAATGGGTTAAAGGGTCAGTCCCACCTAAGAGCAAAATGACCTAATGACAGGGACGTGTTTAATGGGTTAAAGGGGCAGTCCCACCTAAGAGCAAAGTGACCTAATGACAGCGATGTGTTTAATGGGTTAAAGGGTCAGTCCCACCTAAGAGCAAAGTGACCTAATGACAGTGACGTGTTTAATGGGTTAAGGGGTCAGTCCCACCTAAGAGCAAAGTGACCTAATGACAGCGATGTGTTTAATGGGTTAAAGGGTCAGTCCCACCTAAGAGCAAAGTGACCTAATGACAGCAACGTGTTTAATGGGTTAAAGGGTCGGTCCCACGTAGGGGCAATGTGACCTAATGACAGTGATGTGTTTAATGGGTTAAAGGTTCAGTCCCACGTAGGAGCAAAGTGACCTAATGACAGGGACGTGTGTAATGGGTTAAAGGGTCAGTCCCACCTAAGAGCAAAGTGACCTAATGACAGCGACGTGTTTAATGGGTTAAAGGGTCGGTCCCACATAGGTGCAATGCGACCTAATGACAGCGACGTGTGTACTGGGTTCATGAACCTACTAGTTAATATGATTAGACATACAGTATAAGAAGTAAATCAAAGTTCGAATGGTTTGTGTCAGATCTCTCTTCTTAAGGTTAAATCTGCTTCTTCCTGAAAGTAATGCCTGTTACTGAATTTATCGCTGGGTGGATTTCAGGTAATTTCATATCTTAATATATAGATCAGGGGTGCGCAAAGTGGGGGGGCGCTAGATTTTCTGGGGGGGGGGGGGTGGGTGGAGCGCAGAGGGTCCCACGCCCCCCCCTAAAGGCATTTAAAATAATGCCTTGGGGACGCGGCGAGGCCTCTATAACCGCCATTACCTTCCCTTCCCCGATTGGTATTAGGAGGGGGTTAGAGAGCACGTGTCCCTGATGCCTGTGCTATTACGACGAGGGGTGAGGGCACGTGTCCTCTGATGTCCTTGTAGAGGAGGGGTTGAGAGTGCACGCTTCTCTCTGATGGTGGCTGTGTATCTAGTGAGGGGGTGATAGGTACGTTCTCCTGATCCTCTGTGTATCAGGAGGGGTGGAGAGGCTACGTGTCCTAATATCCTTTATCTAGGAGGGGGGCTGTTGAAGCGCACGTGTCCCTGATTCTGTGTATTAGGAGGGTGTGAGAGGTATTTTTCCGTAATATCTCGTTGTATTGGAGTGGGGTAAGATGCACGTCCCTGATGTCTGTGTATTAGGAGGGGTGAGGGAGCACGTGTCCTATTTGTATTAGGAGGGGGGTGAGAGTAATGTTGTCCCCTGATTGTGTGTGTATTAGGAGGGGGTCGTAGAGGCCAGTGTCCCTAATGTGTTGTATTAGGAGGGGGTGAGAGTACACTTTCCCTGATCTCTGTGTATAGAGGGGTAAGGTATGTGTCCTGATGTGTGTTAGGGGGTGAGAGCACTTGTGTCCCTGATCTCTGGTGTATTAGGAGGGGGTGAGAGGTCACTTGTGTCCCGATTTTGTTATTAGGAGGGGTGAGAGGTACTGTCCCTATGTGTGTGTATTGGAGGGGGGAGAGGTAGTGTCCCTGATGTGTGTGTATTAGGAGGGGAGAGGCACGTGTCCCCTATGTTTGTGTATTAAGGGGGTGGTGAGATGCACGTGTCCCTAATGTGTGGTATTGGGGGTGAGATGTACAGTCCTGATCTCTGTGTGAATGATGGGTGAAGTATGGTTCCCTGAGTGTGTGTGTATTATGAGGGGGTGAGAGTCTTGTCCCTGATCGCTGTGTATTAGGATGGGGGGGGTATGGTAGTTCCCTGATGTGTGTGTCTTAGGAGGGGGTGAGAGGTACGTGTCCCTGCTCTCTGTGTATTAGGATGGGGGTGAGAGGTATGTGTCCCTGATGTGTGTGTATTACGGAGGGTACTAGAGAGGTACGTGTCCCGGATCCTGTGTATTAGGAGGGGGTGAGCAGGCACTTGTCCCTGATGGTGCTGTAATTTAGGCCAGGGGTGAGCTGCATCGTGTCCCTAACTGTGTGTAAAACAGACCTTCCATTTGTATTGCGACCAAAGGTGAGTAGACTTTTGAACTCTTCTCTCTGTTCTCAGGAGCGTTTGCTAGAGGTTGTGAGACTCCATTGACACATTTAAGCGTGATAACCCCTTGTACTCGATTGATGGGACGATGAGGCAAACCATCAGGGAAGCCATGAAAGAACTGTGCTCATTTAGTACTCAGCTCCCAAGATCTGGGGCTGGGGTCCATCCCACAAGTCCCTATACTCCTTATCATGCCGTACTATTACTCCCGTACAATGCCATAACTCCCACTATACCCCCTGGACATGACCAGTAACCTTCCCACTATATCCCCGAAGTACCACATCCCGTCTACTGCCGTAACATCCCCACTACTATCCCTGTTCATGGCCATTACGCCCCCACTAATCCTGTACGCACGCCGTTACTCCCACTATATCCCCGTACATGCCCAAGAACTCCCACTATAATCCCTGTACTGCTCACAGTAACTCCCCCACTATAATCCCTGTACATGCCAGTAACTCCACTAAGCCCTGTACAATGCCCATAACTCCCACTATAGCCAGCCCCGTACACTCCGCCAGTTCCTCCCACTTGATCCCTTACACTGCCAGTAAACCCCACTAAATATCCCTGTACATGCAGTAACATACTCCCCCTATTCCCCCGTACATGCCCTACCATCGCCACTAAACATCCTGTACAATCGCCAGTAACTCCCTATAGCCCGTACATGCCCCCATAACATCACCACTATAATCTACCCCGTACTGCAGTAACTCCCCATATCTGTACGCTCACTCCCTAACGCATCTCCCTAATCCCGTACTTCCAGTAACCTCCCACTATTCCTGTAATGCCAGTACTACTCTCCCACTATACCCATCCCGTACATGCCATAAGCTCCCCCACTATAACTCCCTGTACACCGCCATTAATTCCTAAATCCCGTACATGCCAGTAACTCACCTATAATCCCCGTACACCAGACGCCAGTACCCACTAACCCCGCACACTCCTCCCTATACGACTCCCATAACTCCCCACTATACTCCCCTGTACACTGCCAGTAACTCCCCTATACATCCCGTACGCCAGTACTCCCACTATAATCCTTACTCCAGTCACGCACTTCCCCACTCAAACTCCCCATATTCCCCGTCACACCATTACCTCCCACTATCCCCGTACCCCATATAACTCCCACTATATCCCCTTCACGTTGCCAGTACACTATATTCCCCTCACGTGCCAGTAACGCCACTAAATCCCCGATCGCCAGTAACTCCCCTATATCCCTGTATATGCCAGTAGCATAACCCACTATACTCCCCTTACATGGCCACTAACTCCAGACTATAATCCACCATAACGCCAGTCAACTCCCACTAGATCACCCCGTAACCCCCACGTACACCCCACATAGAAAAGCCACAATAGCCCGTACGTGCAGTTCAAACTCCCACTATATCCTTGTATATGCCAGTAATCCCACTATTCCCCGACAACGCCAGTACTCCCACTAATATCCCGTACGTGCCAGTAAAAAGCCCACCTAATCCCCGTACCTGCCAGTAACATCCCCATATATCCATTAACAAATTCCAGTCTAAACCGAAATCCCAAACTAATATCCCACAGTACAGGCCCGTAAAAATCGCACTAATCCCCCTAAAACAATGCCAATACCACTCCACACTCACTAAATAGCAAAGTGGGGGGGCGCTAGATTTTCTGGGGGGGGGGGAGCGGCAGAGGTCCCACGCGCTCCCCCCTAGGCATTTAAAATAAATGCTGGGGGACCGCGCGAGGCCTCTATAACCCACTTACCTTCCCTGTCCCTGATGTGTGTATTAGGAGGGGGTGAGAGGCACGTGTCCCTGATGCCTGTGTATTAGGAGGGGGTGAGAGGCACGTGTCCCTGATGTCTGTGTATTAGGAGGGGGTGAGAGGCACGTGTCTCTGATGTGTGTGTATTAGGAGGGGGTGAGAGGTACGTGTCCCTGATCTCTGTGTATTAGGAGGGGGTGAGAGGTACGTGTCCCTAATATCTGTGTATTAGGAGGGGGTGAGAGGCACGTGTCCCTGATGTCTGTGTATTAGGAGGGGGTGAGAGGTATGTGTTCCTAATATCTGTGTATTAGGAGGGGGTAAGAGGCACGTGTCCCTGATGTCTGTGTATTAGGAGGGGGTGAGAGGCACGTGTCCCTGATGTGTGTATTAGGAGGGGGTGAGAGGTATGTGTCCCTGATGTGTGTGTATTAGGAGGGGGTGAGAGGCACGTGTCCCTAATGTGTGTGTATTAGGAGGGGGTGAGAGGTACATGTCCCTGATCTCTGTGTATTATGAGGGGGTGAGAGGTATGTGTCCCTGATGTGTGTGTATTAGGAGGGGATGAGAGGCACGTGTCCCTGATCTCTGTGTATTAGGAGGGGGTGAGAGGTATGTGTCCCTGATGTGTGTGTATTAGGAGGGGGTGAGAGGTACGTGTCCCTGATCTCTGTGTATTAGGAGGGGGTGAGAGGTACGTGTCCCTGATGTGTGTGTATTAGGAGGGGGTGAGAGGCACGTGTCCCTAATGTGTGTATTAGCAGGGGGTGAGAGGTACGTGTCCCTGATGTGTGTGTATTAGGACAAGGTGAGTAGACTTTGAATCTCATTCTCTCTGTTTTCTCAGGAGCGTTTGGCTTAGTCGTTGGACATCCATTTGACACAGTTAAGGTGATAACCCTGGTACTGATGGATGGGACGATGAGGCACCATCAGGGAAGCCATGAAAGACTGGCTCATTTAGTATCTCCAAAGCTGGGCTGGGGTCATCCCACAAGCACTATATCCCTGTACATGCCAGTAACTCCCATTATATCCCCGTACATGCCAGTAACTCCCACTATATCCCCGTACATACCAGTAACTTCCACTATATCCCCGTACATGCCAGTAACTCCCACTATATCCCTGTTCATGCCAGTAACTCCCACTATATCCTGTACACGCCAGTAACTCCCACTATATCCCCGTACATGCCAGTAACTCCCACTATATCCATGTACATGCCAGTAACTCCCACTATATCCCTGTACATGCCAGTAACTCCCACTATATCCATGTACATGCCAGTAACTCCCACTATATCCCCGTACATGCCAGTAACTCCCACTATATCCTGTACTGATATTGTGGGATTACTCTGGCATGTACATGGATACAGTGGAGTTCCTGGCGTGTACGGGCTATAGTTGGAGTTACTGCATGTACATGGATATATTGGAGTTACTGGCATGTTTTTTTTTAGGGAGATATAGTTGGAGTTTACTGGCTTGTACATGTCTAGGTGGGAAGTTACTGGCAGGTACGGGGATTAGTTGGAGTTACTGGCATGTACATTGATATGTGGTAGTTCTGCGTTTACAGAATATAGTGGGAGTTACTGTGCATGTACGGGAATATAACTGGGAGGTTACACTGGCATGTACGGGATATAGTGGGAGTTACTGGACATCTACGAGGGATATATTGGGAGTTACTGCACGTGTGCCTGTCGGTGCTATAGTGGATGATTACTTGCTGTGTACGTGGATGACAGTGGGAGTTACTGGCAGTTTACGGGATTTAGTGGGAGTTTACTGGCATTTACTGGGATATATGTGGAGTTACTTAGGCAATGTACGGGGATATAGTGGGAGTTTACTGGCATGTGCAGAGGTATAGTGGGAGTTACTGCGCATGTCCGGGGGTGGATATGTGGTAGAGTCGGGTATGGCTGGAGTATACTGGGTATATATGATACTAGGGTTCGGGGATATAGCCTGGACGTTACTCGGCATAGTACAATATACGTGGGAGTTATCTGGGCGTACGGGCTATATGCGGAGTGATTACGTGGCATGGTACATGGTAGTGTGGGAGTTACTGGCGTGTATTGGCTATAGGGGGATTTACTGGCATGTAGGGGGTATGTGGACTACTGGCATATACAGGGATTAGTGGGGATTACTACTGGCGTGTACGTGGATTTAGTGAGGGGCGTTACTGGCACGTACGTGCTCTAGTGTCTGGTCAACGTACGGGATATATGGGAGTTAACTGTGTAGTGGATATAGTCTGGGAATGTTACTGGTGTTACGGGATATAAGTGGGAGTTAGTGGATGTACTGGGATATAGTGGTAGTTCTGGCATGTACATGGAGATGTGGGAGTTACTGGCGTGGGTACGGGGATCGTAGTGGATTTACTGGCATGTACGGGGTATAGTGGGAGTTACTGCGTGTACGGGGATAAGTGTTGGGAGTTACTGGCTGTAACGGGTATATATGGGAGGTTACTGGCATGTACGGGATTTCGTGTGAATTACTGGCGTGTAACAGGGATATGTGGGAGTTACTGGCAGTCCGGGGATATAGTTGGAGTTTACTCTGGCATGTCCATGGATATAGTGGGGGGGGGGGGGGGGGGGGAGGGGGAGTTACTGGCACGTACAGGGATATAGTTGGGATGCCAGTAACTCCCACAATATCCCCGTACATGCCAGTAACTCCCACTATATCCATGTACATGCCAGTAACTCCCACTATAGCCCCGTACACGCCAGTAACTCCCACTATATCCATGTACATGCCAGTAACTCCCACAATATCCCCGTACATGCCAGTAACTCCCACTGTATCCCCGTACATGCCAGTAACTCCCACTATAGCCCCGTACATGCCAGTAACTCCCACTATATCCCTGTACATGCCAGTAACTCCCACTATATCCCCGTACATGCCAGTAACTCCCATTATATCCCCGTACATGCCAGTAACTCCCACTATATCCCCGTACATGCCAGTAACTCCCACTATATCCCCGTACACGCCAGTAACTCCCACTATATCCCTGTACATGCCAGTAACTCCCACTATATCCCCGTACATGCCACTAACTCCCACTATATCCCCGTACACACCAGTAACTCCCACTATATCCCCCGTACACGCCAGCAACTCCCACTATATCTCCGTACGTGCCAGTACACTATATCCCCGTACGTGCCAGTAACGCCCACTAAATCCCCGTACGTGCCAGTAACTCCCACTATATCCCTGTACGTGCCAGTAACTCCCACTATATCCATGTACATGCCAGTAACTCCCACTATATCCATGTACATGCCAGTAACTCCCATTATATCCCTATATATGCCATAAGTGACCAAATCACTGATCTTTTTAATGGGTTAAAGGGTCAGTCCCACGTTGAATCAAAGTGACCTAATGACCGGGATGTGTTTTTTTTTTAAAACTCAAATGTTATTGTTTTTTCCAGAGGGATACAACAAAAAAGGTGGGAAGAGGTATGAGAGTGGTGGTGGTGGTGGTGGGGTACAGAAGATAAAACAGGGGGTAGGGGTACAATCCAAGTGAATTAGAATGTATCATGTTATTTTGACAACTCACATGCACATACATATGATAATATTCACATTCCTTTTTGTACATATTCCCTGTAGGTCAAGAGCTTTCATTTCATGGTTGAAGGGCACTTGGGATTGTTCGTCTGCCCATTCCTGGGTCGGCTAGTCCGACAGCTCGCCTTGTCACCCTTGATTCGGGCCAACTAATGCCCTGGCGTATACAGCCCCTTAAATATTTAGGGCCTCATTCAGAGAGCGTCGATAAGGCCCTCATCGAGCACTTATCGGCCAAAATGGCTACCCGTATTCAGTAAGCCTCGATACGTGCTCGATAATGGCCTGTATCGACGCAAAATCTTATGACCAAAAGAAAATCGCCAATTGAACGGCGATCAACCGCTTATCGACCATTTTCGGAAGGATCATAAACTCGCACGATTCTAGTAGCCGCGATTCACTTATCGCAGCCTATCGTAGGCTATCGCAGCCCTAAAAGGCGATCTTCTCCTCAAATCCAATCCACCTCAAATTTTTGGTAAATTGGTGGGGAGATGCCTCGATGAGCTGCGATATGTCGGGACTTAGAAAAAATCAGGCCCTTTTCCTGCCTCGGATTGATGCCGGGGGTCTCCGGAGCTGATAGCCATTAATACCAGCACCGGAGGCCCCCGGCATGCATCCGATGCAGGAAAATGCATTTACAGCAACTTCATTACCTTAGCGGCTAACCGCTAAGGTAATGAAGGGGTTAAACACACATGCCAGGCTTATTGTGGCTAGCGAGGGTGGGTGAAGGGGGAATTTGGCCCTTAGTGGCTGTTTAGGCCTTGCGGGGGGACTTAACCCCTTCATTACCTTAGCGGTTAATACCGCTAAGGTAATAAAGGGGTTAACCCAACCGCTACCCACCTGCAAGGTCTAGACACCCATCCTTAGGGCTAATACACCCTTCACCCCCCGTGAGGCCTAAGCACCCACCCCGGACTGACTATACCCACCCTGTACCCATTGAGTAGTATAGTGGTACATCATACCCGTATAATAATAATATGGGCATGATAAGCCTCTATAGCACTCAATGGGCACCCTAATTACTAAACATTAATACACAAGACACACAATAATAAAACATAACTAAACTCCAAAAAAACACACTTCACTAAATAAAAACAGTAGCCAGCTAATCCAATGAATACAAGCAATAACAACATCAACAATAAATTAATTAAACCATTAACCAATCAAAACAATTCATTCCTAAAACAACGCCGAATTATTTTATAAAGTAACCAATCCAACCAAATAATTACTAAACCAACTCAAAATTAATAGTAACACTAACCAATCAAACAAATTAATTACTACAACATTCATGAATTCATTTAAACATTAAAATACAAAGAAATAAATTCAAACAATATCTGAAATAACCATAAAACGCATTAGCTAACATAATACAACATTAACTAAAAACGAACACCAATCGCAAACATTGTATTACCATTAAGCAGGAAAAAAACAAACAATGACATCCACATAAGAAACTGAAATTAAAAAAAAACAACAGCAATACCAGCCAGAAATGCCCCAAATATTGCCATAATAATGTATAATCTGTACCTAAAGTGGCTACAGAATTATATTATCAGTCAATGTGCCTCCCCCAAAAAAATCAAAAAACACATCCAATGAAAAAACCTGTAAAAAGAGACATTTACAAACATTCAATATATTACTTACCATTAGAAGCGGTGGCCCTCCGACTCCCGGGGAAACAGGAAGCTCACGTTCCTTGAAGGCCTCCAACAGCATCCAATGTCATCCGCCATGAAGATCCGGATCAGGTACCCAAATCTTCTTTTTTCTTTTTTTAATCACCTTCTTCTATCTTCATCTATCACCATTTCTTGATCTTCTTTATCCTCTATCTTCATCTGTCAATCCAAAAAGCCCCATGGTAGATCCCAACCGATGTTGTCTCGTCGTCTTCTTGGGCTCAAATGAGGTGTCACTGCCTTAAATATGGCTTGTGACGTCAAATTTAGCCTCAAAATGGTTAACAGCCACCTGATTGGCTGTTAAAACCATGTTCCGACTTAAATTTTTTTTTAAATGACGTCACTTAAAGGGAATGATGCCAGCCAATCAGAGTGGCTGTACTTCATTTGCCTTTAAGATGATGTCACTAAATCCAAGATGGCCGGCGTCACATGGTATTTCAGCCAGAGTGTGGAATTGGTTCCCACGATCTGATTGGCTGAAATACCATGTGACGCCGGTTTCGTGACGTCATCTTAAAGGCAAATGAAGCACAGCCATTCTGATTGGCTGGCATCATTCCCTTTAAGTGACGTCATTTAAAAAAAAATGAATTAAAGTTGGAACATGGTTTTAACAGCCAATCAGGTGGCTGTTAACCATTTTGAGGCTAAATGTGACGTCACAAGCCCTATTTAAGGCCGTGACGCCTCATTTGAGCCCAAGAAGACGACGAGACAACATCAGTTGGGATCTACCATGGGGCTTTTTGGATTGACAGATGAAGATAGAAGATAAAGAAGATCAAGAAATTGTGACAGATGAAGATAGAAGAAGGTGATTAAAGAAAGAAAAAAGAAGATTTGGGTACCTGATCCGGATCTTCATGGTGGATGGCATCGGATGCTGTTGGAGGCCTTCAAGGTACGTGAGCTTCCTGTTTCCCCGGGAGTCGGAGGGCCACCGCTTCTAATGGTAAGTAATATATTGAATGTTTGTAAATGTCTCTTTTTACAGTTTTTTCATTGGATGTGTTTTTGATTTTTTGGGGGAGGCACATTGACTGATAATATATTAATCTGTGCCACTTTAGGGTACAGATTAATACATTATTATGGCAATATTTAGGGGGCATTTCTGGCTTGGTATTGCTGTTAGTTTTTTTTTATTTCAGTTTCTTATGTGGATGTCATTGTTTGTTTTTTTCCTGCTTAGTGGTAATAAAATGTTTGCGATTGGTGTTCATTTTTAGTTAATGTTGTATTATGTTAGCTAATGCGTTTTATGGTTATTTCAGATATTGTTTGAATTTATTTCTTTGAATTTTAATGTTTAAATTAATTCATGAATGTTGTAGTAATTAATTGGTTTGATTGGTTAGTGTTACTATTAATTTTGAGTTGGTTTAGTAATTATTTGGTTGGATTGGTTACTTTATAAAATAATTCGGCGTTGTTTTAGGAATGAATGGTTTTGATTGGTTAATGGTTTAATTAATTTATTGTTGATGTTGTTATTGCTTGTATTCATTGGATTAGCTGGCTACTGTTTTTATTTAGTGAAGTTATGTTTTATTATTGTGTGTCTTGTGTATTAATGTATTGTAATTAGGGTGCCCATTGAGTGCTATAGAGGCTTATCATTATTATACGGGTATGATGTACCACTATACTAC
The DNA here is from genome assembly GCA_036426205.1 of Ascaphus truei. NCBI lineage: Eukaryota > Metazoa > Chordata > Amphibia > Anura > Ascaphidae > Ascaphus > Ascaphus truei. Next base: position 51,012 of record WSYH01003493.1, read on the forward strand.
TCAATGGGTACAGGGTGGGTATAGTCAGTCCGGGGTGGGTGCTTAGGCCTCACGGGGGGTGAAGGGGGTATTAGCCCTAAGGATGGGTGTCTAGACCTTGCGGGTGGGTAGCGGTTGGGTTAACCTCTTTATTACCTTAGCGGTATTAATCGCTAAGGTAATGAAGGGGTTAAGTCCCCCCGCAACCCCCCCGCAATGCCTAAACAGCCACTAAGGGCCAAATTCCTCCTTCACCCACCCTCGCTAGCCGCAGTAAGCCTGGCATGGGTTTTTAACCCCTTCATTACCTTAGCGGTTAGCCGCTAAGGTAATGAAGTTGCTGTAAATGCATTTTTCCTGCATCGGATACATGCCGGAGGCCTCCGGTGCTGGTATTAATGGCTATCAGCTCTGGATACCCCCGGCATGAATCCCAGGCAGGAAAAGGGCCTGATTTTTTCTAAGTGCCGACATATCGCAGCTCATCGAGGCATCTCCCCACCAATTTACCAAAATTTTGAGGTGGATTGGATTTGGGGAGAAGATCGCCTTTTAGGGCTGCGATAGCCTACGATAGGCTGCGATAGGCGAATCGCGGCTACTAGAATCGCACGAGTTTATGATCCTTCCGAAAATGGTCGATAAGCGGCTGATCGCCGCTCAATTGGCGATTTTCTTTTGGTCCCTCTGCATTGAAATGTCCCGCGTCACGTGACCGGGACTTTTCCTTGCATAGGAGATACCGGCACCCCATAAAGAGGCCTGTATCTCGGGAAGCAGGGGGTCCCCAGACATAAAACCAACGCGGTTCAGCTCCGGAGACCCCGTGCACATCTACACTATGAAACAAATGTATATTAAAAAACATTATTTGTGGGCGACATTTCCGCTGGGAGAGGCGGCTCTCTCAGAGCCGCTCTCTCTGCAGCAGAAATATATCGCCGGGTTAGGCCCTTTCAGAGGCTCGATGATCTCGCTGGCAGCAACTCACTCGTTTTGGGAATTTTGCTAGCACAGGTAATCGAGGCTTTCTGAATACCGTGATAGCAACGCCCCAAAAAAGTCAATTTAAATGCCCTGGCGATAATTTTATCAACTTTTTCTGAATGAGGCCCTTAGAGCATAATTGTACGTTCGTCTAAGCCCTGACTACCCGCTGAGAGGATCCAAGGCCGCCACGCCCTTAGGAACTCCCCGCAGGAGTCGTTCATCATACCCGTTAGCTTCGCCATGTGACAGATGAACCCCGCTTTGTTCTTTATTTTGGATATAGGGGGGACCCCGATCTGCTTCCAAACTGCGGCTGCCGTGGAAATATGGGCAATAAGCCTGCCCGGACAGGTTGACCATTGGTCTATTTAACAAAAAGAGCCAAGGGTTCATAGTTATGTTAATATGGAGAATTCTTTGGATCCAGGACCTTACCTTCCTCCAAAGTGAGGACACCGCTGGGGAAGTCCACCACATGTGAATAAACATCTTATATAAGCTGTGCTTGTCTGTTTTTTTATTTTCTTGTATACCAAGGTATTCCCTCTCACCAGGGGAACACTGGACTGGACCCATTACCCCGGTCCCACAGACTGAGCACGCTTTTTATAAGTATATTATATTGCAGTGATCAGACTAGTTGAGCACGGTTCATTTGTATAAGTATGGATTTTTAATTTGTAACTTATAAACTTTGTTAACCTTTTGAAACTTACTAACTTACTAACATCCCCTATTGATAATTAACACATCTGTTGTTTAGTAACTGCTAACTGGGTGTGCATTCTGTACAAACTCTCATGGATTGTATTTCTCCTTCACGTTGATATAACCAACTTGTCCGGGAGTATTGGTAACCCGTATACCCTCTGGACCAGAAAGCAGGATCCCGCTCCCCTAGAAATAAAGCTGATTGGGCGTCCCTTCCCGAAACCCCAACCCCCACGCCGTGACCCCCGAACTCCCGGAGGCCCCCAGCCCGGTACCCCCAGAAGCCGGGGGCTCTATTGTGTGCTGGGCTGGTAATTCCCTTAGCCAGCACACAAATGAGTCTGGGCCTGCTATCCAAATATGGGTTGGGTGAAGTACCTGAAACACTGGAGGAGTGGGAGGGGTGTTACTTGGGCCGGGAGAACAGTCACCCCCAGAAGCAGAGCTGGTTATATTGAGAAATTGGTTAAATACAGATGTTTTGTATCCGCTATATGAGACTGATCCTTTAAATCTTATTTTTGTTCCATTGCAGGTACGTCTGCAAACACAGTCCAGGTACCATGGGATTTTCGACTGTATTACCAAAATGTACAGGAAAGAAAAGGTTAGGAGCGTTTTCTTACACTTCCAAATAGGGTGTAGTGGTTCAAGGAGGATTTGACTTGTACGTTTGAGTTCAGCCCAAATCCCCAAAATCGTTGTATTGTTAAAGCGGTAATCCAATCGGGCGATTTAAACATTTTTTAACATAGGACTGAAGCAGGGGGTCTCCGGAGCTAAACCCCATTCATTTTAGCTCTGGGAGTCCCCTACTTCCAGGGATACGTACTTGTTTGGCTACCAGGGTTCACATTACGGCTGCTTTTCAAAGCTCCCGCGTCCTGCAGGCCAATAGGAAGCTGTGACGTCATCAGGTTCGACTCCTTATTGGCCCCGCCTGATGCCGGAGCTTTAAACTTTGCCGAGATCCCAGTACCACCTATGGAGCTCAACTCCAGTTCTCAACCCCCCACTCTCTCCCCCCCCCAACAGGTCAGGCTATCCAGCTTCAGCACAGGTGGCTCAATCAGAGGCTCAGTCAAAGACTCAGTCAAAGACCGAGCCTCTGATTGAGTCCCTTGTGCTGAAGCTGGGACTGATTGTCATCTGTGCTGAAGCTGGGAATGATTGGGCCACCTGTGCTGAAGCAGGAACTGATTGGGCCCCCTGTGCTGAAGCAGGGACTGATTGAGCCACCTGTTAGGGAAGCTGGGATATCCTGAAAACTTGACCTGTTGGGTGGCTTGAGGACTGGATTTGAGCACCCCTGATTGAGCCACCTGTGCTGAAGCTGGGACTAATTGAGCCACCTGTGCTGAAGCAGGGTCTGATTGGGCCACCTGTGCTGAAGCAGGGACTGATTGAACCACCTGTGCTGAAGCTGGGATATCCTAAAAACTTGATCTGTTGGGGAGGCTTGAGGATTGGAGTTGCGCACCCCGTTCTAGATCATCCTAAATCTCCAAAATGTCCATGATAATGTGAAGTATTACGCAGAACTTCTGGGGCTACAGCACCTTGTAATCAGGCAGGTGAAATACATTAACTCTAGCCCTATACAGTAGTTCCCTTCTCCGGGGTCTTAATCTAGGTTCAAGACGAGCAAACATTACCAGGGAGCATCTCCATATCAATAAAGTAGCAATGCAGTGATGGCTCCACGAAGTGTATGTTGGATTCTTATAGTGTCGTCTGATCGGCGCCGGTCCCTACACATGTATAAATAAGATTAGGTTTTAAATAAAGAACACAATTTAATCCAACTCTGAATTGGATGCTATCACAAGGCAAGTGCTAGGATTTATCATGTGTACGACCATACCGAACTCCTCTAAATAAATTAGAGATACCGTACACTGTCCAGTCATTATACGAATGACCCCCTCGCAAACTGTGGCCAACTCTAAATTGGGGTCTTTTCCATGCGTCGCAAACCAGCTATTTGCTCCCACGCAAGGAGTTTGCTTTACGACTCCACTGGTGTTGACCAACTCTAAGGCCGAGTTCAGGGTGCCAGAGACAGGAGGTGGAGGGCGCGCGTCCGCGTGTGCGCGCGTCAGTCTGCTGGGCGATGTGTGCACATCATCCCCAGCAGACCTTTTCAAGCTTTCAGGAGGCGGGCTACAGACGTGAGGTTAAGGATCGGTGTTGCACTGTTGAAATCATTCTCAAGAATGATTTAATTGGCTGCCGAAGTGCCAGTGACTGTAAGGAATCCGCTCCTCGGTTTACTGTTTGCCTTAACTTGCAGACCTGTGCAGTCCTGGAACACTTTCCCGGATATTTACTGCAGCCTGGATTCACTCACCAAAGCAATACTGCCACACGCCCCTTCTGCCATTGGTTCTCTGACCTTTAAGTACTGCTTTCCCACAATGCTCCCTGCCGAGCATAGTCTTTCCTGGATGTCTCTGTGTTCTGCCATAAGCCTTGTCTTGTCTGTCGCCTTGGTTCCTGAGACCGGCTGCTAGTGTCACGCAGCGGTCTGTTACTGTGCTGAAGCGGAGTACTCTCCTTGTTGTCTTCAGCTCCCTGGTTCCTGTGACCGGCTGCTAGTCTCATGCAGCGGTCAGTTCCTGTTTCCTGTGCTGAAGCTGAGTACTCTCCTTGTTACTTCAGCTCCTTGTTTCCTGTGACCGGCTGCTATATTCACGCAGCGGTCTGTTCCTGTCGCCTGTGCTGAAGCGGAGGTTTCCCCTGCGTCTTCAGCCTCCTGGTTTCCTGCACTGAAGTGGAGGTTTCCCTGTGTATCTTCAGCTTCCTGGTTCCTGGGGCCTACTCTTTCCCTAATCTAGAGAGGCCGTGTCCTGGTTCCTGCGTTGAAACGGAGGATCCCCCAGCCCGCTCAGGACTCTTGCGCTGAAGCACTGGTTTACCAGTGCAGCTAGGCGGTGTGCTACTCTGGTCTGTCTACCACCTCCTGAGACCAGTACCATGGGCCATGGTCGCCGCACACGCAGAAGCCAGTCCCGCGCTCCTTAGCTGAAGCGGGGCTCTCCTGACTACCTGTTGCCGAACTCCTGCTTGAACAACGTTTACCCTGATGTCTCCAGTCCTGACCCTGGCGTGTCCACCGACGATGCTGTCTTCTCCTATCCTGATCCTGCTACGTACGACTACGAACTGCGCAATCCGGATCCGCCTGCGCGGTCTAAGGTCGGTGCTTTTACAACCCCACCTCAGCCACGCAGTCCGACCCAGGTTTGTGGCGAGCACAGCCGTGACAGTGACGCTGCTGCAGCTTGAAAAAACAACTTGAGTTGTTTATTGAAACTGTAGCAAGCGTCAACTCCGTACTTCGGCGACAGGGTATCTGCTACCCTGACAACCGATATTAACTTTAAATACTTTGTTTCGAACGTGCACGCGCACGTAAGCGCGCGCACGTAGCAAAGCAGGCACCCTGAACGAGGCCTAAATGGGCAAACAATTTCTACAAAATGCCGGTCTCCTCAAAGACAGGGGTACAAAGTAGATCTCTACTCACAAGTTCATAATGAAGTTCTCCATTGAATGTGACAGCCAAGAACAGTGGAAAAGACAACGTTTCAGGTCCATATGGACCTTTCATCGGGTCATACTCAGGTCAACTCTAAATTGGCCCACTGTTCTCCATGTTGCCACGGGGAACATCACTTATGGTACATGAAGTTCCATGTGTCATTAACATCAACGTGATGTCACAGAACGTCCAGTTGTCCTGGCAGGAAGATACAAAGTTACAGTGATGGAAACACCGGAGTCCATTTCGTGGGATTATTTAGCTGGATTATTGTATGAATATTCAGTCCTTTCTTGATATATTAAACGCACGGTTATTACCGCACATGGAAACATTTCTCAACAGTTTCTTAATTGGGATGTGTCAGCCTTTATAATGGGATTAAATCTTTATAACGTGTAAATCCCACACTACAATAGTTGGTAAGTATTTTGTCACTTATTTGCAATATTGTATAGTAAATGTGAGTACACACCTTGTACTCTTCCCTTTTCCCTTTAAGGTCCCTTTTTTAAATAAATTGGTAAGTAATTAACAGGTAACATAATACTCCCTTTGGTTATTGGGGGGTGGGGAGAGGGGTTGTTCTGTGACAGGAAGGGTAGTTTACCAAGACAATGTTCCGGTTTTATGTGTGGAGACAAAGGGGAAGAGACCTGATTTCCAAAGAAACTAGAAAGTGTTACTTTTACGAGGATTGTATTTGTTAAAAATAAAAGTAAAAATTGGGAGTTGTCTTAATGTTTTTTTATTTTTAATCTGTTTGCATTTTAGGTTTTGGGTTTTTTTAAGGGTATGAGCGTCCCAGTGGGTACTGTGGCCATCAGCAATTCTTTAGCTTTTGGATCCTATAGCAATTCTTTGCTCTACCTAAGCGACACAAAGTTTAAAGATCGGAGGAAAAGACCGCAGAATCTCCATGTTTACATGGCCGGCTGTTTTTCAGGGCTGGTGCAAGTAAGTAACGCTATAATGATGCTGAGTAAATCTATACACTGATAATCAACACGTCGCGCTGTATAACGATGATGAGTATCTATATACACTGAAAATTAACACCTTGACTTTATAATCATGCTGAGTATCTCTATACACTGATAATAAGAACGCGGCACTGTATAATGATACTGATTTACATTACATTACATTGATCATTACCACAATGTTCTGTATAATGATGCCGATTATCTATACACTGGATAATTTACATGCCACGCTGTATAATGAAGACGAGTATCGCTAGGCATTGATAATGAACAGAGTCCGCTGCATAGTGATGCTGAGCATCTGTATACACTGATAATAAATACACTGCAGTTGACATCACACACTACCAATCTCCCACTGCTATCTTTCCCTGTATGTGATCATAGGATTATAGTGCAGAGTTGATTCCCCAAATCTCCATTTTCCACAAAAACACAGAGCTCCTGAAAAATCAGAATTCCCCCTGGGATTAGAAACATAACATTAAATGGCTTACAATAACCACTTAGCTCACCCAGTCTGCCAATTTCCCCACCTGCTGTAAAATGGCAGACACTCATATTCTTGGCTTTCATTTAGGATTTAGCCTTATTTCTATCCCAAGCAATTTGTAATTACCTTCCTGTATTGGCTTCTACCACATCTGATGGTGGACTGTTCTATTAATTAACTACCTTTATAGTGATGTACTTCATCACATTTCCCCTCACCCTCCAGTTTCCAGGCACGACCTCTTGTTCTAGCATTACTCTACCTATGAAATATACTTTTCTCCTGTACTTTGTTGAAACCACCCCTCTTTCTCCCTGCCTCCCCTCTCCTTGACTCCTCTCTTTCTACCGCCATCTTTCTCTGTGCCTCTCCCTGCCTCCCCTTTTCTGCCATCTCTCACTTTCTCTCCCCTCTCTTTCTACCACAATCTCTCTCTGCCTCCCTCCCCCTCTCACTCTTTTCCTTCCTTTCCTCCTCCCCCACCTCTTCCCTATCTCTCTCCTCTTCTCCAAGCTGTACATATCGAGGTCATATAGTCTTTCCTGATATGTTTTATGATGTCAAATATGCACCCATTTTACAAGCCTTTTTGTGCACTCTCTCTCTAATTTGTTGATGTCCTTCTGGAGATATGGTCTGTGTGCAGCACCTAAGACCAAATCTCCAGACGTAAATCAGAGAATATTCAAGTCAAGTTCATATGGACTGAGATGACAGTGACGTGTTGACAGCAGAGTTCTTTGCGATTCAAGGTTTATTTTACGGCTCCGGTGGACCTGATCAAGGTGAGACTGCAGAACCAGACGCATTCCTTCAAAAGTAAAGTGGTGCCGGGGCATCCACAGGCTCGGTACCGCGGGCCGCTACACTGTGCAGTGTCTATCTTCCGGGAGGAGGGCATTGTCGGTCTCTACAGGGGATCCATGGCGTTGGTCTTGCGTGACGTGCCCTCCATGGGCCTCTACTTCCTGACTTACGAAGTTGTCTGCAGGTGGATGACCACGGAGGGGGAGATACCAGGTAAGCGCTTAGATGAGGGGTGAGTAACTCCAGTCCTCAAGGGCCACTTAATGGTTAGGTCGAAGATTGAGCCACCTGTGCTGAAGCAGGGATATCCTGAAAACCTGACTTGGTGGTTATTGAGGACTGAAGTTGCACACCTCTGGCTTAGATGATGCAGTATTTCTCATCTGAGTTGTATAATGATGCCGAGTATTTCAATACACTGATTCTGAACACGATACTGGAAGTTAGTTGATATATGGAGAATAAGAAAATCATATATAAGTTGACTGATCATCATTCATACTGTAAGCCCCCATAATGTTTATTGAATTGGGTTTCTGGCTTATGAAGACTTATTTTGTCACTCTTATTTTTAGGTGCATGGACCATGTTGTTTGCCGGCGGCTCTGCAGGAACTGTGAGTTGGGCCTTTGCAAACCCAATGGATGTCATGAAATCTCGCTTACAGATGGACGGGATGCAAGGAGTGCAATATCGAGGAATATTAGACTGTATTGTGAAAAGCATCAGACAGGAAGGTGCACGTGTGCTCTTGAAGGGTCTCACGATCAACAGCCTCCGAGCATTTCCTGTGAATGCAGTGACTTTTCTCAGTTATGAAATGCTCGTTCAGGCGCTCAGATGACCCCCGGCAAAGAGTACACCAGATGAGACCTGTACAAGCCTCTCATTACTACGGAAACATCAGCATTTTCTGGGCAGCTTTCATTGATTTTCCAACTATATAGACATAATGGCATATAGACTTTGGTAAGGGACAAGCAGAATAATATAGTGAAACAGTGCTGAAATAAAGGAAAGGGTATGTCCTTCCCATTTTTAGGTGACTCCGTAACATAGAGAGAAAGGATCTATGAAGTACACTGGGGGGCGCGAGATTTTTCTGGGGGAGTGGTGGGGCGCGGGCGGTTGCAGAGGCCCCGCGCTCTGCCCCAAGGCATTAGAATGAAATGCTGGGGGGATTGCGTGAGGCCTCTGCAACCTCAACTTACCGAGATGCAGGCGGCGTCTGGACGCGTCTCCATGGCAACACGGCGTCAAATGATTCCGCGGGGTCACATGACGCCGCGTGTCATTTGACGCCACACTAAGTGAAGGGGGGTGGCGAGCACCGGGGGACACAAGGCAGGGGGACGCAGGAGCAAAATTTTGCGCGCCCCTGTAGTGACTATACCATCTACTCCCTCCCCTTCCTGACATAGCCAGAAGGAAGCTATGGCCCATACAGTCTGTCCCTTTCACCACCAGAAGGAACCTATGGCCCATCCATTGTCCACAGGGTGACCGTTTATATAGAAATATGAAGAAATATGGGAGGTGTGATCCAGTTCATTTGATCAACAGGATCAAAATGTTGGTTCTCTAAAATATAATATAAAACATAATATATTCAGGACATGTTCTAATTGTTTCAAATATATCATCAGTACTCAAAAGATATATTTTGTATAACATTATCTCAATTGTAATATTTTAATTCTTGTTAAAATGCAAGATTGTAGATGCAACAATGGCCATTATTTCCTCAAGAGCAAATGAGTCACAGTCATATCCAATAATTATAAGCAAGACATTGATAAGAAATAAAGTTAAGAGAAAATGTATATATATATATATTTATTTTTAAATAAACAGGAATTTAAACTATTAAGCGTGTGAGCAATATTTACAATAGCAGGACTTGTAACTAGAAGTTGTGACCGCAGCTTTCCCAGTGGCACCAAGAAACTGCCGACAGGTTCGGTGAGTATCAAGGAATGTTTATTGTGTAATATACAGCAAGGCCCCGCTTCTCGGTGCTCTGCTTTTCGGCGATCCGCCGATACGGCGGTACCGAGAAGGGTGCCGCCATGTCCGCACATGCGCAGAATGGGCCGGTCCGGGGTCGTGCATGCACAGAGCGGGCCGGTCCGGGGTCGCGCATGCACAGAATGGAGGGATTTGCCGATGTTGCGCATGCGTAGAACGGCGCATTGCCGGTCTGCGCATAAGCCGAAAATCGCCAGTTCCGCTTTCCAGCGATTTTCGCTTTGCGGCGGGTCCTTAGAACGGAACCCGCCGCATGACTGGGGCTCTGCTGTACTGAATGATCATACAGGAGGGTCAGCAAACAACTCTGCTAGGGGAGGGCCCAAGCAGCCTTTTTATACACATTTGATACAAAATCTCCTCCCTATTCTAAACCAATCATTATAAAGGTCACTACAGCAATTGAAAATGAATTAAAACAGCTCAGTAGAAATAACGAAATATAATAAGATACATTGTATCCAATAATTATATTTATAATTGGAGAGTGCTACTTCTGGGCGTTGAGCCACACACCTGGTCTTTTAGTTTGCGCCTGTTGCAGCTTTATCAGCATTCTTTCACACACAGATAATAAGTTGTGTTGCAAAAGTTAAGTTTTAACTTCTCTAGAAAGCACCTAATATTCTGAAATTGTCAAATGTCTCAGAGTAAACCCCGCCCAACCAGACACACTTCCATACAGAAAGTCATCTATACCCACAAACATATCAAACGTACACATAAATCAGAACAGACAAAATGGAGAACAGACAAAATGGACGACCAGTAACCCCAGACCCAGGCCCTCTTTCTTCTGTATAACCCACCTGTCCATAATTATTTCACAAAGTCTATATAGCAATGATGAATACAGATGAAGTGGCTCTTCTTGTATTAGAAATGAGGGTCTCTAAAAAGTGCCTTTGTGTTAGGGTTGAGTCAGGACATGGAAGGGAACAAATGGATCTCAAGTCTTCTCCCGGCAGATCCTACAGGTAGTTAGATTTCCTTAGACATAATGGTGACTTCTGGCATGGATAGCACAGTATCGTATCGTCAGAGTCGGACCAGATAAGCCTCGTTGGCCTCCTCCAGAGCCAAAACCACAGGGCTCAGGGACCGCAGGTCAGCCTTGAAATCCTGGGCGATCTTCTGGATCTGGTGCTGGATGGGCAGCTTGCGGATGAGAATGTCAGTGAATTTCTGGTACCAGCGGATTTCTCTCTGGGTCACGGTGCTTGGACGGCAGCGGTGACAGTTCTATACTCCTCCAGTGGCCAGACCTGTCTTGCAAACTACCTTAGGCCTCGACCAGGGTGCCGCCTGCGCATGTGCGGCGCTTACCTGCTTGGCGAGACAACCAAATTTGATTTGGCTGCTCGCTGATGCGTCACGTGTCAGCTCCGTGACATAAAGGCCGCGTCCCCTCACCCCCCGCGAAGCATGCAACTGGCTGGCGACAAATCCCCCAAGCAAAATGAGCGCCCAGCTTGAGTGCCAGCACGCTCTCATTTACCCTGGCTGCAGCGGCAAAGCTGCTTCCTGGGAGTCTTTCCTCCTGAGGATTTCCGGGCAGTCTGAGGCAGCCTCAGTATGCTACTTCTCCTCCATTACCTCCCACCCTTCTGCAAAGGCTGGAAAACAGAGGGAAACGGCCCTTTATATACACTGCGCCTCCTTCTGATTGTATCACCCACGCTGTGTGATTGGTGCTGTGCCCAAGTGACAACAAACGTTGCCAGTTTCTGATAGGTTGAAGCGTATTTCCGAACGTATTTGCGACAACAATGGGGTTAGTGACGGCAAAGACAGGGTATAAAAGGAGCCGCAGCCAGGTTCTGGGGCTCAGTCTGTGAGGAGAAGGTCGGGATGAATGAACGTGCTTTCATCCGCCCAAGACTGCGGCGCACAGCCAAGACTCGCTCGTCCCGCGCCGGCTTGCATTTCCCGGTCTCGCGGGTTCACCGGCTCCTCCGCAAGGGGAACTACGCTGCACGTGTCGGCGCCGGAGCCCCGGTGTACTTGGCCGCCGTGCTCGAGTACCTGACCGCAGAGATCCTTCAGCTCGCCGGCAACGCCGCCCACGGCGGGAAGCGGCCCCGCATCGCCCCGGGACACTTGCAGTTTGTCGTGCGCAACGACGAGGAGCTGGGCAGGCTGCTGGGCCAGGTCACCATCTCCCAGCACCTGCTGCATGAGAACCAACGTCGGGCCATGAAACATACATACAAAACATAACGCACATTCCGCAAGCAATGGATGTGCCTGTGCAGAGGAAGGCGAAGTGTGTGGCCCACTTACCGGCCCAATACACTGGCATGTGTCTGTCATGCGTAACTCGGTTGTGTTTTAAAGCAATATTCTTCTCATAACTTGGCAGTTTTGTTTTAATCTGGTTATCGCAACCTCGGAGTGTTTAATATAGGTGCATAATAATACTAATGTATCACATTAAATCGTGTTCAGATCTCCACATGAAGTGGCCCCTGAATAAGTAATCATTTTGAAGGGAGCTGTCAAGGTGTGCGCGGTTACATAGGGACAGAGCTGCACTACTCAGTCCCACACCTTTTAAAAGCATTGGGAATGTTACGTGGAATACTGTAAGTGAAAATGACATTTACAAACGGTTAACATTAGCTATTTTCATTTAAAAAAAATTAAATCTACCATACCATTCTATGAATAAAAAGCAAAAAAAAGAAGAAAAAAAAGCAAATAAACTTAAAAATAAGTGCAAAATGAACACGCTTACATTACTGGGAAAAGGTGGGTTTAGCTGTCTTACAGTAGGCCTCCAATGAAAATGAATCACGGGGTTTATATTGAACAATGCTTATAGTCTGATACTTTGATACAGTACAAGAACATCAAAAAAAATAAAAGATACTTGACCCCGACGTGATTTGAACACGCAACCTTCTGATCTGGAGTCAGACGCGCTACCGTTGCGCCACGAGGTCGCTGTTTATATTTGTGTCCAAGTGTTTCTATATACACAGGCGAGGTAATGCGTCAACTTCATTGAGATCCCCAGACTTATGCAACCAGAGACTACTTTGAGTTGTATTGACAGACACTTGGGCGGTCGGGATATAATTAAAATAAATGAGAATAAATGGCATACATTGTTACGTGAGGAAAAAAAAGTGGAAGGCCCCAGCGAGATTTGAACTCGCGACCCCTGGTTTACAAGACCAGTGCTCTAACCCCTGAGCTATGGAGCCATACCTACAAAACTGCTGTGAAAGCCTACCTGAAAACCTGAGTACATATTCACAGTGCAGGTAGTGGGAAGTATTAGACTACACGTTCCTCGTGCTACCATATATTTATCATACAGGATGACAAACTTCACCTGGTAGTCGTGGCCGAGTGGTTAAGGCGATGGACTTGAAATCCATTGGGGTTTCCCCGCGCAGGTTCGAACCCTGCCGACTACGAATTTTTTTTTTAATTTTATTTATATGTGTCTCTCGTATTTGTGTGGTTCTTTTTTTCTTTTACCTTTTAACATATTTATATTGGTAATATACCAAACTTGAAAACAAGTGATGCAAAAATAAGTTTGCACTAATGAAGAGATGATTCAATAATAATGAAGCTAATATTTTCCATATAATAAAAAAAAACGATAATAATACTTATAGTACAAATATATATAATTTATAATTAAATATATAAACAAAAAAGAAAATATTTAGGCACTGCTGAGATTCGAACTCAGGATCTCCTGTTTACTAGACAGGCGCTTTAACCAACTAAGCCACAGCGCCATCTGAAAAAATTTCTGACAAAGTGTTCATGTCTAGTGGTTAGCAAGATAGATTTATACTTTGTTATTTACCGTGAGACCCTGTAGCCTCTTACTTACTAACTATGCTACTGTATACGTATGATTAATCATTACCATCTTATAACTTGATGATCAGCAAAATCAGCATTATCTATCGCCCATTATGTTCCAATTCTTGTATTAGCTACAGTTATTATTTTGTATAAAACAATTCAAAACTTATACACAATTATTTTATTTGTTTAGAAAAAATTATAATATATTGCACGGATTATTCATTTTTTTTTTAAATATGTGGGGAATTTAATAATAGACCAAAAACAGAGAGAGAAAGCCCTTTATCGTATGCACTCAATAATTTGGAGAGAATGGAATCTGATAGATAATGACAATATAACTTTTAATAGATAACATTCGAATTCATGGGTTGTAAGAACAAACAAAGGGGCAGATTATTTTGGTGGGGGTTGTGTGAGGGGGGAGGGAATGAGTGTGAGGAGGGGGATTGAGTGAGAGTGGGGTAATTGATGGAGGTGGGGGGGAGAGTGAGAGGTGAGGTGGAGGGGAGAGAAATACATGGAGGGAGGGAGATAGAGGGGTCTCCCGAGGTGTGAAATGGGGCTCGCAACACTGCCGACAGGGGAAGGGGTCAGAACTCTAGTCCTGGGCCCTTGGAAATCTGTCTGCGGCCCTGGGTGGCACATTAGCATCCACAACCCCCTTTAAAGGGGCAAAATGTACTCTGGCGTCACTCCACAACCCGCTTTTAAGGTAGGGTGACCATTCGTACCGGTTTTACCGGTACAGTCCCGTTTTTTTGAGGCCTGTACCGGTTTAAGTCTGTCCCGGTTTTTGTCCCTGGTCCCGGTATTGCGGGGCAGCGGCAGTGAGGAGAATGCGGCGGCCGGTAAGTATTTTTTATGTGTGTGTGAATGCTGCCGGGGGGCCTGAATGATGGAGAATGCCGGGGGCGGGACTTAGAATGCCGGCCGGCCCGTAGGGGATTGGATGAATGATGATGCCGGGGGCGGGACTTAGAATGCCGGCCGGCCCGCAGGGGATTGGTCACACCGTCGCAGGCATGTCAGAGGAAGCCGGGGGCGGGGCTTCCGCTTTGTGAATCGCACACGTGACTGCCTTCCCGCTCCCGGCTTCACTGTGTGCGGTGAGTGTCCCCCTTCTGTCCCGGGTCCCAGCCAGGGGGGGGTGCGCAATAGGAGGTGGTAGCGGGGGTGCGCCTGCCCTTGCCTTGCCCCCCGGCGCGCGCGCCTGCCTTTGCCCCCCGGCGCACTCCCACCTTTGCCCCCCGGCGCTCACTTCCCCCCGTCCACTTGGTGTGGGAGATAGGCTCGGGGGCGGGCAGTGGTGGCTGCGCGTTGTGCGGGCGGTGTAGGGGCTGGCGGGGTGTGTGTGTGTGGGTGTGTGTGTGTGGGTATCAGTGTGTGTGTATCAGTGTGTGTGTGTGTGTGTGTGTATCAGTGTGTGTGTGTGTGTGTGTATCAGTGTGTGTGTGTGTGTATCAGTGTTTGTGTGTGTATCAGTGGGTGTGAGTGTGGGTGTATCAGTGGGTGTGTGTGTGGGTGTATCAGTGGGTGTGTGTGTGTATATGTGTGTGTGTGGGTGTGTATCAGTGCTTGTGTGTGTGTGTATCAGTGGGTGTGTGGGTGTGTATCGGTGGGTGTGGGCGGAGTGGGGGCGGAGCCTCTGCAGATGCAAAGGATAGGCTGCAGGAGACAAGGGCTCACAGCAATCTTGACTCGCAGCTGGGGCTCGTTGCGCGACGTCACGCGTGCACACCGCGCGCAGCGGAGGTGCGGCGTGACTGAGGGGGCGGAGCTAAGGTCTGTGACCTGGTAGAAGAGGCGCGGGTGCGCACGCGCTCTGTAAACAGAGCGGGAGTGCGCGCACCAGCGTGGGGCAGATCGGAGGCAGCAGCCGCTGCGGTACTATTACGTAAAGAGGAGGAACTGCGCCGCAAGGGACGCGATCACCGAATCCTCACACCTTGGCCTTGTCATTGGACATTCCCGTAGTACAACAGGACCCTCTCTTCATGTTGGT
>WSYH01003494.1:0-15873 GCA_036426205.1 Ascaphus truei
GAGGTCGCCCTGAGGGGTGAACTTGAGGTCGCCCTGCAGTACCGCTATGGGCCTCATGGTGGCGCTGCTGCAGAGGAGGGCCAAGGTAACAGCCAGCCTCTGCAGACCTGCCTGTGACCTCCTGTCTCTTTAATAAACATGGGGCGGGAAACCCCCCCGGGCGGGAAACCCCCCCTCCCGGGGAAACCCCCCCTCCCGGGGAAACCCCCCCTCCCCCTCCCCTGCTCACAGAAGCCCGGGAAGGGAGGGTGGAGCAGGGGGAAAGGTCAGCCCGCGCGCGGGAGAACAGCACCCCTCCCTCTCCTGCTCACAGAAGCCCGGGAAGGGAGGGTGGAGCAGGGGGGAAGGGAGGGTGGAGCAGGGGGGAAGGGAGGGTGGAGCAGGGGGGAAGGTCAGCCTGCAGCCCGCGCGCGGGAGAACAGCGCCCCTCCCTCCCCTGCAGCAGCACATGGGAGGGAGGTGAGTCATGGTGCCGAGGAGCCAGCAGCACCGCTCGCAGGTCGGAGGGGTGAGTGGGATGGGGGCGCGGGACGGAGCCAGATGGTCCCCGTGGTGGGGGTGTGAGGAGGTGGTATGGGGGGAGCCGGCGCGTGGCCACCCCCAGCAGAGGGGTAAGCGGCCTGTTGCAGTGGGAGCCGACAGGCGCGTTCCCCGGCCGGCGCAATAGCCCCCGCGGTCGGGAGAGATGGTAGGGGGGGGCACCCGCAGAGCAATAACCGCAGAGCGATACACAGCCACACCCGCAGAGCAATAACCGCAGAGCGATACACAGCCACACCCGCAGAGCATTAACCGCAGAGCGATACAAAGCCACACCCGCAGAGCAATAACCATAGGAGGGCAGGTCTACTGGGGTGCTTCTCCGCATGCAGCTGGCTACCAGGATACGAAAATCCGTCTTAGCTATTCCCGAGGGCAAGCGGGTTAAATATGTGGTGCGTGAACCATCCGGGTGGTGAAGATTGATACTGGTCCACCCCGCGCCCCTGCTTGTGCGTAAAGGCGACCCTCCAGAGCGGTTGTCGGTGCTTCCCTCCTCGCGTCCGTAGAATGATCAGCTACTGCCGCTCCTATCTATATCAAACCTCACCATTGACAGGAATAACAAATATTTTATTAATTACCTAAAACAGATCCAACCAACAAACGAAAAGAGACCTCCTCCCACGCGTTTAAATTGAATGTCTTTCTCAAGCGTGTAAACCGACTGGAGATCTCCCGGCCCACCCCCCGGGGTTAAGTGTCCTTCCCTTTACATTACAGTGTAGCTCTTTCGGCGGCAGGGCTCTACCTTACGTTACTTAATGCCCTAAAGCACTAAGGCCTTATTCCCATGATCTGTTATTTATATGACTGATATTTATTGGTTTACCCCATGTATTACTAATGTGCAGCGCTATGTACCGTATGGCGGCTATATAAATAACGCCTTACATACAATACAATGCCATGGTACGTTACGCCGTCATCCTTAATTTTTGGGCCGGTTGCTCCTCCCGCCGCTGCCCTGCGTTATGCACCGCTTGGCCACCTTAAGTGTAAATATACGGACACCTACAAGCTCTATTGAACCCCACAACTACCACAACATATATATCAGCATATGAGTGTCCAATAGGAGTGCTACTGAAGCTGGCAATATCTATTTAAAAACCAGACAGACAGAACAAAACCGACCAAGCTCAAGTTTTAGCACATCCAGGGAAACCATACACTGTACTTGCCTAATATATAGTATAAATATCTATAATGTAAATGTCTTTTAGTTTTGACATCTTTGGCCATAAATTGTTTGTAAGCCCTTGAGCCAAACGTCAACGGCAGACCACATATCAGGGTCCCTAACGCTAACACTAATCTAATCCTGTAGTACTAACAGAAGAATGAATTTATAGTACAGAATCTGTCATATAGTATGCAAGTTCTAAGTCTGAGTGAAGCTTTTATTGACCATGTACATTACCACGGACAAGCACTCGGGTATTAGAGATGTCAGCCAAAGCGCCAACTGCAAGCAGGTGCCCAGTTCCCCCTGTGTGCTTAATAATACATGCCTTAAGTGACCGGAGCATCACCGCTGTCTCTTTAGGAATTTATACATACAGTGTTTTGTACACTGTCCTTTCACTAATCTGATCGCCTATTACCTGTACTATACTAAGGATTTAATTTCCCCTTACCTGGAACATCGCTCGTTGCTCGGGTTAGTACCCTGCGCTGACCTGGCCTAACGCGCGTCTTCCCCTCCTCGCCAGCTGCAATGACCAGTCATTGGCGTCGCTCTCTGCGAAAAACTGAGAGGAACCCCATGAGGATCCTCGTGGCTTGGTCGCCTTAATCCTCTGCCCCCCACCCCCCCCTCCGGTGACAGAGCGAGAACGCCCGCTCGGCGCTGCAGTTATCTGCCGACACCGCGTTGCCCTCATGGGTGGGAGTGTCAGAGCCCCGATCGGCTGGGGTGCGGTTATACACCAAGACCGCCCGCCCCCGCGCCCCTGCCTGCTGGAAGGTAAGTAGGTGTGGGTGGTTGTTATGGCCGTGTGGTTATATATTTTGTGCTTCACTGTAGTAACCCCGCTCACAGTCTGTCCCGTCTGTGAGGGGTAAGGGTGTAACGCCCGCTATCACAGTCCTGTCCTGTACATGTGAGTGGTAGGTGTACCCCGCCACAAGTGCTGGGCCCTGTACTTGATAGGGTAAGGTTTAGGTCCTCCCTGAGGGGTGAACTTGGAGGGTCGCCTGCCGTTACTCGCTAGGTCCTCATGGTGGCGCTCAGGCTTGACAGATGAGGGCCAAGGTAACACAGCCAGCCTCTGCCGACCTGCCTGTGCCTCCTGTCCTTTAATAACATGGGGAGTGAAACCCCCCCTCCCTGGCTCACATAAGCCCGGAAGGAAAGTGGAGCAGGGGGAATGGTCAGCCCGCGCGCGTGAAACAGCCCCTCCTCCTCCCCTGCTGCAAGCACATTGGAGGGGGCTGAGTCATGTGCCGAGGAAGCCAGCAGCACAGCCCCGCATCGCCACGGATCGGGTGCGTGAGTGGGATTTGGGGCGCGGGACGGAGCCAGATTGTCCCCTCGGATGGGGGGTGTGAGATGCTGGTGTGGTGGGAGCCGTGCGCGAGCCACCTCCCAGCTCGAGGGTTAAGAATCTGCCCTTGCATGTGGAGCCGACAGGCCGCTCCCCGGCCGGCGCACGCGGTGCCTTAATATCCACCAGCGCTCGGGGAGAAGATGTGTAGGGGGGGGACCTGGGCATCGTGCGCCCTGCTCGAAGCGGTCACCTGCCCGAAGTGTGAAGTCGGTTGCTTGGCGGCGCTGGGGCTTGGCGGCGCAGCACAGAGCTACCCGCCCCCGCCCTGCCGGGACTGCTCTTGGGCAGAGGGAGTATGTCGCGGGCGGCTGAGGCTCTCCGCAAAGCGCGAACCGGGAGGGGGACCGAGGCCTGTGGAGCACAGGGGAGGAGCGGGAATAGAGCCAGGATGCGCCTGTGGCCCGGCTGGGGAATCAGTAGTATGCGGAGGGACCCTTCCATGGGAAAACCGGAGGGTGTGGCGGGCACACGCGGGGGGGGGTGGGTAGTGGGGCAAAGTCTGAGGGGCCCTAAACCAGGGTGGGCGCGGGAGTGTGGTGGGCTGCAGCATGTGCCTGCACTTGCCGGGGGAGCTGGGATTTCTGTGGTATGGGGATTCCTACTGCACCTCAGCGCTGTTGATCTTTCGCGGGGCAGGGACACTTCCCGGCTCTCTGGTGCCGCAGCATCATCAGCGCCTCCCTCGAGCTCATAGGGTGTGGGGCCTTGCATGGACTCAGGTCTTCATACAGTGGGGGGCTGCTGTATCACTTGCGGCCTTGCCCATCGGGTCTTCATAGCGCGTTCCTGTTAATCTAATGGGAAAAATTCCGTTAGCTCTGTCCTTTCATCTCCCCTGGGGCCCACTACTTTATACCCTCTTCCCCCCTCCCCCCCTGCATGGGAGGGGACAAGCAGCCTTCCCACTCCCCGTGTGTGCAGGGGGTTAGCCACCCCCCCCCCCACCGCTCCTCGTCCAATCAGGACGTCGCAAGCCCTTAAGTAGCCTCGACACCCAACCATGCTGGGTCTCTGCCTCTTCCAAGCCACACCATCCACCCCTCATATCCTTAACGCAGAGCTATCACAAGCCACAAGAAATAAACACCCTCAATAATCATAACCGCCTACGAATACACATCCACTCCCCGCAGAGTCATTAACATCAAGAGGCGCTCCCCCATCCACACCCTCAGAGCATTAACCGCAAAGCTATACACAGCCACACTCGCCATAGTCAATTACCCGCAGAGCGATACAAACACCACACCTTCACAGCATAACCGCTATAGCGAATACACAGCCACACCCGCAGAGCATTAAACCGCAGAGCGATACACAGCCAACCCAAAAACCCCCGCATAGCAATACGCATAGAATGCAGAGCCCACCTCGCAAGCATAACCTCCGAGCGATACACAGTCCACTGCACAGCATAACCACAGAGCGTTACAACTCCACACCCGCAGAGCATTCGACCGCAGAGCGATACACCGCCACACCCGCAGATCATTTACCTCAAATCGTAGCACAGCCACAAACAAACATGACACACCCCGCCTATCATAATAACCGCAGAGCGATACACAACCAAAACACCTGCAACACATTAACCCACGGCGATACAGCAGCCACACCGCAGAGCATTAACCTCAGAGTTACATACACGCCACCATCCTCCCTCAGAGGCAGCCGGGGAGCTGGAGGGCCTTGTTTGATTGGGCTGGGATCCCTACCTGCCCCTCAAGCGCTGGATCTGCGCGGGCAGATCAGTTAACCGGCTCCTCTGGTTCCGCAGGCATCTCGTCCCCGCCTCGATCTCATTGTGATGCTGCAGGACTCAGGGTCTTCATACCGTTTGGGGCATTCTGTAGTCAACTGCGGTCCTACCTCGGGGGTCTTCATACAGCGTTCCTGTCAGGTAGGGGAAAAATTCCGTTAGCTCTGTCTCTCTCCCCTGGGGCCAATCTTTATACCCTCTCGCCCCTCCCCCTGCATTTGGAGGGGACAAGCGCCTGTCCACTCCGTGTGGGAGGGGGTTAGCCGACCCCCCCCCCACCAGCTCTCCCATCAGGACGTCGCGTTCCCTAAGGAGCCTCTACCCCATGCATGGTCATCGCTAGCGTCCAACAAGCCACACCGCCGCAGACATTAACCGCAAGAGCGATACACAGCCACAATCCACCCCAGAGCATTACGCGCAGGCGATACACAGCCACACCCGCAAGCATTAACCACCAGCGATACACAGCCACACAACTCCGCAGAGCAACTACCCAGAGCGATACACATCCACACCTGCAACATAACCGCGAGCGTACCACCACACCCGCAGAGCATGTAACGCAGAGCGATACCACAGCCACCACCACTCAGAGCATTAAGCGAGGCACAACCAACGCAGAGCAATACCCTCAGCATCAGACACCACACCCGCTAGCATTAACCAACCCATAGCATACACAAGCCACACTCCAAGAGCAATCACCGCAGACGTGCGATGAACACCCGGAGCTACTGCAGTGCACAGCCATTACCGCAGAGCATCTCAAGCATCACACACACCGCAGATCATCGAATAACCGCAGAGCGATGCAGCGCCACACCCGCGAGCCATAACCAGCAGCATACGATCACAACTCGCCAACCGCAAGCACTCGCCGAGCGATACTACAGCCACGCCCGCAGAGCATAAACACAGAGCGTTAGCACACACATACCCTCAAGGCAATACCCAGAGCGATCACGCCCCACCCGAGAGCTAACGTGCAGAGCATCACAACGCAACACCCCAGAGCACTAACCGCAAGGCGCTGACAGCAACAGAACCGAGGCAATTAACGAGCACAGTCACCCTCGATCAGGATTACGCAGCGTGCGCACCGCCCGCAGAGCATTAACCGCAGAGTAACGATGCCCCAGCCACCCCGCATAGCATTAACCGAAAGCGATACAAACCCACAGCCAGCATCGCCAGAGTCGATACACAGCCACACAGCATGCATACCGCAGAGCTAACTCAGCACACACCGCAGATCAGTTAACCGCAGAGACGTACTGCACGCCACACCCCAGAGCATTACACCTGCCAGAGTCGACCAGCCACACGGCCGCAGAGCATTACATTCATAACATTCACAATCGCACACACCCGCTAAGTGCAACATAACCGCAGAGTCGATAGCACAGCCACCCCTCAGAGCAATAACCGCAGATTATCAACACCACACCCCGCAGTAGCAAGTAACCGCACAACGTAACACCCCCACAACCCGCACGAGGCAATAACCGCAAGTGATTCACAAGCCAACACCCCGCAGAGCAATAAACTCACAGGCGATATACACATCCACACCCCCAGTAGCTAACCTCAGAGCGATATCCGGCCCCACACCCGCAATCATTAACCGATCAAACGAGCCGACACCCGCAAGCATACCTCAGAGCGATACACATTCCACACCCGCAGAGCATCCGTGGAGCATTTGGAGGCTGTGGGATGTGAGATGGGAATCCTCCCTGCACCTCAGCGCTGGGCTCTGCTCGGGGCAGGACACTTACCACGGCTCCTCTGGTGCCGCAAGCATCGCGGCCTCCTCGATCTCATGGGTGAGTGCCTGTCAGTACTTCAGGTCTTCTACCATTGGTGGTCCTGCTGTAGTCCCCACTGCGGCCCTTATACCTCGGGGTCTTCATACAGCGTTCCTGTACGGTAGGAAAAATTACCTTAGCTCTGTCTCTCTCCCCTGGGGCCCCCACTCTTTATACCCTCTCCTCTCCCCCCCTCCCCCTAGCCGGGATGGGGAGGGGACAAGCAGCCTTTCCGCACTCCGTTTGGGAAGGGGTTAGCCGCCCACCCCCCCCCACCAGCTCTCGCCCATCAGGACATCTCAGACCCTTAAAAGTGAGCCTACGACCCCACATGCTGTTGTCTCTGCCTCTTCAACACCGCCACATCACACCCTCAGAGCATTGAACCGCAGATCATACACAGACCGTTCCAACCCGCAGAGCATTAACCCGCAAGCTATACACAGCCACACACCCCCGCAGAGCATTAACCGCAAAGCTATCCCGCCCACCCAGAGAATAACCTCATAGCTATACACAAGCCACACCTCACTGCCCTTAACCGCAGAGCGATACCAGCACACCCCAAGCATTAAACCGCCGAGCGTACACAGCCACACCCCAGAGCATAACCGCAGAGCGATACCACCCAGCCGCAGAGCATAACAGCATAACGCGATACACATCCACACCTGCACGTCCATTAACCGCAGATCGTTCACAGCCACACCCGCAGAGCTTAACCGCAGAGCGATACACAGCCACAGATAGACGACCCCGCAGAGCATTTACCGCAGAAGCGCTACACCGCCCAGCTAAATCCGCAGATCATAACAGCAGAGCGATACCAGCCACACCCGCAGAGCAATCACGGACAAAGCATACAGACAGCCACAACCGAGAGCAATAACCGCAGAACGTACACCAGCCACATTCCACAATCACCGCAGAGCTTTAACCTCAGATTTGGATACACAGCCACACCGCAGATAGACCATTAACCGCAGAGGCGATACACGCCACACCCTCATAGCCAATAAACCCATAGTGTACCACAGCCACACCGCAGAGCATTAACCTCAGAGGGTCACGCCGACCCCCCGCATAGCGTTAACCGAAGATTCGATACCATCAGCCGAGCCACACTCCGCGACAAACCACAAAAGGTCAATCCTTAACCGCAGCGTGTTACACCGCCCACTTCACCCCCGCGATCCATTACCTTCAGAGGGATACACCGCCAACCCGCATACGCATTTAACGCGAAGAGCGATACACCGAGCCACATCGCACAGCATTAACATCAAGATTGATGACCACACTCACAAACCCCGCATAGTCAATATCTGCAAAACGGCAGAGCTATACCAGCCACACCCCCGCAGAGCAACATTTAACCGCAGGAGCGAATACCCAGCCACACCCCCGCAGAGCATAACCGCAGAGCCGATGCAGAGCAATAAACCGCGCAGCGATGCACCGCAACACCCGCCAGACAATAACTTCCGATCGTGCACGCCCAACACCCGCGAGTATCCTCAGAGCGATTCACAGTCACCACCGCAGAGCAATAACCGCAGAGCGATACACGCCCCACAGACATTAACACCTAGCGATTCAGAGCACAACCCGCAGAGCATTACCGCAGAACGATTTCCCAGCTCACCAATCACCCCGAAAAGAGCAATTAGCCGCCGAGCTATCACAGCCACACCCGCATACAATAACCGCAGAGCGATACACAGCCACACCCGCATGATCATTAACCGCAGAGCGATATACAAATCGCCACAGACCCAGAGCATTAACCGCGAGCGATACATACACAGCACAACCCCAGAGCATTAAAATTAACCTACACCGCAAAGCGATACACACAAGCCACACTCGCAGAGCAATACCGCAGAGCGATACCCAGCCACACACCCACCCCGCAGCAGCATTCAACCCAGGCGATTCAGCCACACCCGCAAGCATTAACCTCCGAGCGATAACACACAGACCGCACCCGCAAGAGATCATTCAGAACCGCAGAACGATACACAGCCACACTCCTTCGAGCAGTAAACCTCAAGATCGATACACATCCACAGCCCCAGACATAACCCAGATCAATTCGAGCCACCACCCCGCAGAGCATTAACCGCAGAACTATGCACAGCCCACCCGAGAGCATTAACCGCAGATGCTATACCATCCCAAACCCTCATATCATACCCGCAGAGCGATCACACGCCCCCACGCCGCAGAGCATTAAACCGCAGAGCGGATACAACAAGCCCAGCCGCAAGCAATACGCCGAGCAATAACCCTGCAGAGTTCGATGCCGATCAACCCCTCAGCGCATTACCGCGAACGAATGTCACAGCCACAACCGCAATATCATCTAACCGCAGATCGATGCACGCACACCCCGCAGAGCACTAACCGCAGAGCGATGCAGCAGCGATCACCAGCAGAGCATTAACGCATAGCGATACCCAGCCAACTCCCAGAGCCTTACACCGCAGAGCGATACACAGCCCACCCGCAGAGAATAACCTCAGACGATACACAGCCACCCCATCAGAAGCATAACCGCAGAGCGATACACAAAAAAACACAAAAAAAAGACACGCCTACACCCGCTATTCATTAACCCAAGCGATAACGCACACCAAACCCGCAGAGCATTAACCGCAGAGCGATACACAGCCCACCCCACGCAAGAGCAGTAAACCGCAAAGCGTACACAGCCACACTCGCATAGCAATAACCGCAGAGCGATACACATCCACACCTGCACGAGCCAATTAACCACGAGCGATACACACAACCACACCCGCAGAGCATTAACCGCAGAGACTCTAAACACAGCCACACCCGCAGAGCATTTGCCGCCGAGCGATACCAGCCACACTCCAACCCGCAGAGCATTCCCTCAGAGCGATACACTAGCCACACCCTCGCAGCATTACCAGCGTGGAGACGATACACAGCCACACCCGCAGAGCATATACCCGCATAGCGTTACAACAGCACACCCTCATAGCATTAACCGCGAGCGATACACGCCACACTAACCCGCAGACATCTACGCTCATAGCGATACCAGCCACAGCCCACCCGCGGAGACTACCGCATGATCGATACAACAAGCCTCCCCCGCATCTCACTAACCGCAGAGCTTCAAACATCCCCCGCATTAGCACTACCGCAGAACTATCACACCACACCCTCCGAGCATTCACCGCAGAGTGATACATCATCCCACACCTCAGGCACTTAATCCGCAGAGCGATACACAGCCACAATCCACCCCGTCATAGCATAACCGCATAGTGATCAAGCAGCCACACCCCGCGAGAGCATTAAAACCGCTATGTGGATACCACTCCACACCCGCAGAGCATTAACCGAAGAGCTAACACCAAACCACACTCGCCACACGCATTTAACCGCATAGTGATACACAGCCACAACCCGCAGACGCATTAACCCCCACCCATAGTATCACACAGCCCACCCGTCAGATGCATTAAACCGAAGAGCGAACACAAGCCACACTCCGCACAGCTTAACACAGAGTGATGCACAGCCCCTAAACCCGCCAGAAGCATAACTGCAGAGCGATACACAGTCACACCCTCGAGCAATAACCGCAGAGCTGATACACAGCCACACAACCCGCCAAGCAATACTACCGCAGAGCTGTTCAGAGCAATAAACCGCAGAGCGAATGCAGAACAGCACACCCAGCAGAGCATAACGGCAGATGCGATGCACGCCACACCCGCCGAGTAATAACCGCAGAGCGATGCCTCAGCACACCCGCAGAGCTCACCGCATGACGATACAACACTCCACCCCACTAGAGCTTAAACATCAGAGCGTGCAATCAACAACCCGCAACCTTAACCGCCGAACGATGCACACTAACAACCCGCCGAGCATTAGCCGCAGAGCGATACACGCCACAAACACACCAACCCGCAGATTGCAATACCGCAGAGCGATACAACACATCCACCCCGCCATCGATTAACCGCAGAGCGATACACACCACAACACCCCCAAGCATTTAACCGCATAGCGATACCCACATCCAACCCGCAGAGAGCCATAACCTCAAAGCGATAACAACAGCCACACTCTCAGACAATAACCGCTACGTCACAGCCACACCCCCGCAGAGCCTTACCGCAGAGCGATACACAGCCCACACCCGCAAGCATTAACCTGCATAGCGATCCACAGCCACACCTCATAGTCATTAACCTGCAAGAACGATACACAGCCACAAACACTCGATAGCAGTAACGCATGCTATACACAATCCACACCCCACAGGCAATAACCGCAGACACTGCAGGGCACCACGCGGCATTCACCGCAGATCGATGCACAAGCCACACCCCGCAGAGCTTAACCCGCAGAGGCGAATTACACAGCCCCACCCGCAGAGTCATAACCTCAGAGCTATACACATCCACACCGCAACATTAACCCCTCAGTAGCTATACACCCATCCACACCCGCAGAGCATCCCGCAGAGCAATAACCCCTAGCGCTGCACAGAGGCACACCCCAGATCGATTAACCGCAGATACGATGCACGCCACAACCGCAGAGCATAACCGCGACGCTGCACAGCCGCACCCGCATAGCAATAACCGCAAGCGATGCACAGCACACCCGCAGGAGCTTAAACCGCTAGCGATACAACATACCACCCCGCAGAGCATTAAAACCGCTAGCTATACAACAGCCCACCACCCCCGCCGAGCAATAACCGCAGAGCGATACCGCCCACCCCGCAGAGCAATAACCGAATCGATACACCACGCACATACACCCGCAAGCATTAAAGAACCAGTGTGCGTCTGGGGCGGGGGAGGGGTTACAACAATGGTATAACTGGGCGTCTCTGTCCTCTCTCCTACACAAACCCCCGCAGATCCTTAAAAAACGCGAGCGTACTCACACAGCCACACCCGCCGAGCATTACCGCAAAGGCGATACACGCACACTCGCAGAGCATCCGCATGAGCGATATCACACAAAGCCCACCCTGCACAGCATTAACCACAGAGTGCGATACAAACCACAGCCACACCCGCAGAGCATTAACCGCAGAGCGATACCCAGCCACACACCGCAGGCATTTAAACCTGCAGTCGATACACACCACCCAACACCCTCATAGCAAATAACCGCAGAGCGATACCAGCCACACCGCAGAGCATTAACCAAACCGCAGAACTATACCCGACCCCTAGCACACCCCATCGCATTAAACCGCATAGTATACACAGCCACACCCGCCTATCATTAACCGCAGCTCGAATACAAATCAGCCACACCCGCCTTCAATAACGCGCATATTGTACACAGCCCAAACAATCCACACCACAGAAGCATTACCCACAGAGCGATGCTAGCAACACCCGCAAATCATTAACCGCAGAAACGATGCACCATCTACAGACCCCATATCATATAGCCGCAGAGCGATACACATCATCACCCGCAGGAGCAATAACCGCAGAGTCGTCGACATCCACCTCTAGCCAACACAACCCCTCAATAGCATTAACCCGTGGCAGACGCTATCACAGCCACCACCCTCAGATCATTTAACAACCGTCATAGCGATTACCAGACACATCCACCAGCCCGCTAGATTATACCTCAAGCGATCACCACAGCCCCACTCCAGAGCAATAACCGCTGAGTGCGATAACACGCCACACCCTCAGAGCATATAACCGCAGATCGATACACAGCCCCACCCGCAGAGCTTAACACCGTCAAGCATACACAGCCACACCCGCATAGCATAAAACCCAGCCTAACGATACACAGCCACTCCAGAGCAGTAACCGCATCGCGATACACACCACACCCACAGTCGCACTAACCGCAGACAAATGCAGAGCAACACCCGCAGTCATTAACCGCAGAACTATGCACACCACCATCACCCGCGATCATTAATCCGCGAGCGATACACAGCACACCCGCAGGCAATAACCCTGGCAGGAGCGATACACCGCCCACACCACCTGCGAGCATTAACCGCAAGCGATCACAATCCACACCCGCATAGCCTAACCCAGACAATAACCTCAGAGCGATGCATGAGCAACACCCCCTCGCAGCAGTAAAACTACAGCCTAAACCTTCACATCCATCATAAAACCGCCAAAAAGCATATAACCAACCGCAGAGCGATGCACAGCCACACCTACCCTCAGAAAAGGCAATAACCCAACCGCATAGCGATGCACCAGCATCACCCTCAAGCATTACCGCAGAGCGAATACCAGCACACCCCGGTCAAGATCAGCATTACCTCAGAGCGATACACACGGGCCACAACCCCAGATCAACTAAACCGCAGACGGGTACACATCCACACCCGCAGAGCAATAACCGCCAGAGCGATCCACCGACCCCCCCCGCAGAGCATTAACCAGCAGAGCGATACAACAGCCACACCCCCGCCAGAGCATTACCGCAAAGCGTACCACGACCACACCGCCAGAGCAATATACTAGAGCGCTACACAGCCCACACCCTGCACATCCTTTAAGTTAACCGCGAATAGCGATCCACAGCCACACCACCCGCAATGGCATTACCGCAGAGCGATACAAACAGCGCAACACCCGCATAGCTTTACCCAGCAAAGCGTCACATCAGAACCACACCCGCGATGCAATATAACCGCAGAGCGATACCACCACACCCGCGAGCATTAACAGCGCGCACGCTAACATACCACGCCAAAGTGCCCGCAGAGCATTAACCGCAGCAGTTATACACAGCCCACCCTCAAGCATTAAACCAGCAGAGCATACAACATCCCACCCGCAGAAGCAATACTCGCAGAGTGATAAACAACACCCCGCCCGAGGGCATTAACCGCAGAGGGATACCGACAGCCACACCCAACACCCCGCAGACAGCTACTTAAAAAACCGAAGAGCGATACCACACCATCACTCCGCACAGGCATTAACTCGCAGAGTTATGCACACTCACGGAGCCCGCAGCATACACTTGGCAGATCGATACACAGCCACACTCTCAAGCAATAACTGGAGAGCGATACACATCCACCACCCTCAGATCATAACCGCATGCGTACACAGTCCACACCCGCACAAGCAATACCGCGAAGCGAGCAAGATCAATCCGCGCAGAGCGCATGCATCAGCAACACCCGCAGAGCAGATAACTGCAGATCCGATGCCCAGCCCACCCGCTAGTAATAACCGCAGACTATGCACATCACAAACACCCGCAGAGCAATACCGCATAGCGTAACACAGCCACAACCACAAGCATTACCTACAGAGCGATGCAGAGCAACACTACACCCGCAGAGTCATTAACGACGCGCTAACGATGCACTCTACCCCGCTCGAGCATTAGAGCCTCAGAGTCGATACACACCACACCCGCCTAGCATAACCGCAGAGCGATACAATAGACCAACACCCGCAGAGCAATAACCAAACCGCCAAGATCGATACCAGCCAACCCCAGATCATTACCACGATCGATACTAACCACACCCGCAAAGCATTAACCGCAGAGCGATACACATCCACACCCGCAGAGCAATAACCGCATAGCGATTACAAATCTCCACACCCTCATAGCATAACCGCAGAGCGATACACATCACCAGCCACACCCGCAGAGCGAATAAAACCGCCGAGCATACACAAGCCACACCCCTCAGAGCATAACCTCAGAGCGATACACATCCCAAGACCCCAGCGCCTACCCGCAGACTCTCCACACTCCACACCCACCAGCAATAACCTCAGAGACCTCAAAAAAAAAAAAGGGAAATGCGATCACAGCCCCAGAGCAATTAACTGTCAGAGCGATGCAACATCCACCTCTCAGAGCAATAACCCCGCATAGCTATGCACGCCACACACCCCCTCCCGCAGAGAGCAATACTCAGACCGATTCAGAGCCACAGCCGCTAGAGCAATACCGCACAGTGATACAAAAGCCACACCCCGCAGAGCATAACGCAGAGCATACCACCACCCCCGCATGAGCAAACCGAAGCGATGCACTTCAATACCCGCAGAGCATAACCGTAGGCGAGCAACGCACCCCCGCATATCAATACCCTGTCCGAGCATTCACAAAAGCAACACCCGCATAGCAATAACCGTCAGACGATTCACAGCAACAACCCGGCAAGCATTAACCTCAGAGCGATACACACCAGACCCGCATAGCATAACCGCATAGCTTGCAATATCAAACAGAACTGCCCTGCAGATCTTAAAACTGCAGAACGATGCACAGCCACACCCTCATATTCATTAACCGTAGAGCAGATACACATCCATCTCCCCCGAGCGATTCACACTCAACACCCTAATAGCATAAATAAAAACCGCAGAGCAATGCGAGCAACAACCCGCAGAAATCGTCATTACCTGCCGACGATGCCAGCCCATCCACGGCAGACTGCATTAACCGCAGAGCGTGCAGAGCAACACCCTCAGGCAATTATAATGCAGAACATGCCAGCCACGCTCCCCGCTATACCATTAACCGCAGATCGCTGCACTGCCACACCGCACATGAGCAATACCGCAGAGTCTCTCCCTTGATGCACATCAACACACACCGACCCTCAGATCACTAACCACAGAAGCGATACACCCACCACCCCGCAGCAGCAATACGCCGAGCGGATGCACAGCCACACCCCCTCGCAGGCATAATAACCATAGAGCGATACACCCCAACGCCGGGGGGGGGCAGAAGCATTAACCAACCGCAGATCGATACACAGCCCTACCCACCCGCAGACAGAAACCTGCATAGCATACATCATCCCACCTCCCGCATATCAATAACCGCAGAACGATGCACTACCTAAACCGGCAGAGCATAACTGCAGATCGATACCCAAGCCACACCCCGCAGAGCAATACCGTCATAGCTGATGCAGACTCCACAACCCCACACGAGCAATCACCGCAGAGCGATGCAACAGCCACACCCGTCAGAAGACATAACCGCAGAGCGATGCACCGCAATCCACAAGCCATACTACAGACATTCACAGCCATCCGGCAGAGCAATAACTGCAAGGCGATAACCCCCCGCCCACCCGCGAATACCCGCAGAGCGATACCAGCCCACCCTCGATGCAATAACCCCCAGCAGAGCGATACACATCCACTCCCGCAGAGCATTAAACGCGCAT
>WSYH01003494.1:21267-36731 GCA_036426205.1 Ascaphus truei
GAAACACATAAAACATGCATAAATAAAAACATGAAATCTTAATCTGAAAATCACCACATTGCATCTTACAATCAAACCAGCAGCTAGACAAATGTATATCAAATGTCACACAATTGCATAGAGTGTGTACAATCAGGGCCTTGGGAACCATTTGACGAAAATGTGACGTCATAGGCCTATAAAAGCCTATGTCATCTCATTTTGAAGCCAGACGCCGAGGAGGACGGACCAACTACAGATAGAAGAGGACCAGGGCGTGGCGCTAGAAGAGAAGAAGACCCGGAAGAAGACAGAAGACAGGAGAAAGAAGAATACAGATGAAGCCCCCCTTTGACGAAAAGGATTACAAATAGAAGAAAGAAGACACAGACGTGGCTTGTAAGGGTTTATTATTTTATGGTTACCTTTGGATTGGTGTGAGAGCTTCCGGTTCCCCGGGATTTCGGTGAGTGGGCATCTAATGGTAGGTAAACAAAAGAAAAGTTTATTATTTTAACTATTACAGTTTTTTTTTTTTTTTTAATTCATGTGTTAACCCCCCCCCCTTCATAGTGTATTTTATTTTGAAATTGATTTTGTATAGTGTTCATGATGCACAGATTAATTGCATCATGTTCACACTCAATGCAATTGTGTGACATTTGATATACATTTGTCTAGCTGCTGGTTTAATTGTAAGATGCAATGTGGTGATTTTCAGATTAAGATTTCATGTTTGTATTTATGCATGTTTTATGTGTTTCATAATGGGCAAATAATCTATTATCCATATCGGGATAATAGTTATTTTGCACATTATTGTACTGTATGTGTTGGGGGGGGGGGGGGGGAGAATGATGTATTTAATGTATAGGTCAGGTTTATTTTTTTTACATACAGGGTTGATTCCTTTTGGTCTACGGGGGACCTCTGGAGACCACCTGAGGTCTCCTCGTGCTTTCCACGGGTACCAGGCTGGAGGTGTCCACGGGGGATACCTGCAGGGAAGAACCGGTGGCCCCACATCTGTTGGGGGACCGCGGACCCGTAGGGACCATCCATGGGCCCACAGACCCCCGTGGGAACCACCTGAGGCCCCTCAGACACCTGTGGGTCTGACCCAGGGCCCACCAGACAGCCGCGGGCCTACCCATGGAGACCTCATTGTGGCCCATGGTGACCCGCGGAGACCACCCAGTTGACCACGGCGCCTGGCGGGGACCACCCGTAGCCCTCCAGACCCTGTTTGAAACATGATGCTGGGCTACTGTGAGGTCTACGGACACCCGTCAGGGCCACCAGGGTATTAACCCTGTATGTAAAATAATAAATCATGTATTTATGGGGGGGGGGCACGGGGTGGGTTATGTATTGATTAAATATAATGATGTTTATTGTGGGGCTGTGTATTGTTTTTCTTGTGGGTACTTGGGGTGGGGGAAGGGGGTATTGGCCCCAAGGGTATGTGCGTAAGCCTCCCGCCTGGGTTAGTGGGTGAGAGTGGTTAGGCCTCACAGGATGGGTAGTGGGGGAGGGTATGTAGGCCTCCTGAGTGGTGGGTGAGGGTGGTTTAACCCCTTAATGACTGTAGCGGTTAATGACCGCTAAGGTGATTAAGGGGTTAGGGGACATTACATTTTCTATTTTGATTGTTGTGTATGTTTTGCAGCACCGGAGGGACATGGGCAGGATGAAGATGAGGATGAAGACGGCCTTCATCGTGGGTGCCTGGAAAAGGTAAATGTAGTATGTATTCACTGTATTCACTGTATTTATTGTAATTTATATGTATTTAAAATGGGCAAATGCATTATTATCCATATGTGGATAATAATAATTTTGCCCATTACTGTATAGTATGTGTTAGGGGGTGCATTTAGTTATAAATATTGTTTATTATTTTTGGAGGCACAACATTGGTACCGCAGGCCCGCGGGGACCCCGGGACGGCCGCGGGGACCCCCGGACTCCCGCAGGGACACCCGCACTCCCGCGGGGACCCCCGATTGGTGAGCCGGGGACCCCCGTTTTTTTTTCACCTGCCTTGAGCTGGCGATATTTTTTGAACGCAACTTTCGCGTACGATAACTTTGCGTAGCTTAGTGAATCCCGGAGAAGGGCAGAATTGAACGCAAACAGGTTATCGTACGAGCAAAGTTGGACTTTGAAATATTTCCAGGAAAAAGTCACTTTAAGAATGCAAAGTGCCTGTTTGCGCGGCTTAGTGAATCGTGTTCGGCGGAACATCACGTTCTAAGAGCACTTTGTGCTCTTAAAACGACTTATCGGAGCTTAGTGCATAGCCCCCTCAGGGTCTTTACTCACTGAGCCGCTCCTTCTCCTGTGTGGCTGTTATTGTATGACACCATGTGAGTGTATATACCCTATTGGGGCTTTTTATTCTTTCATTCAAAAGGTTCCCACACCCCCAGAGCTTCCCACACACCCAGAGGTGCCCACACACCCAGGAGGTGCTCACACACCCCGAGCTTCCCACACCCAGAGGTGCTCACACACCCAGAGGTGCTCACACAACCAGAGCTTCCCACACCCAGAGGTGCTCACACACCCAGAGGTGCTCACACACCCAGAGGTGCTCACACACCCAGAGGTGCGTTTCTGTTTTCTGCATTATGAGAAGGGTCGTTTTGTTATGAAGCCAAAATGCTTTTGGGGTTGTATTGTCTGTGTGTTTTGGCCATGTGACCCCTGCCCCACCCCCCGTGGAAGTATGAGAGCAGAATTATGCTGTGTTAGCAGCGTTGGTGTCGCCTTGTATGGGGTAATCCACTCTATTTACTGGAAACCAACCTGCTGAAATTCTCTCCAACGCTGGAAATGAAACATAGGATATAAATGTGCCCCGGGACTGGAGCCCCTGCTTCATGTCACAACAGGGGGGGGGGGGGGGGCCGCTGATATAGAAGGGTGGCCATATGGGACAGGGCTTTGTGCTTGGGACAAGGAGCAGTTATTGGATCAGGGCTTTGTGTACTGGGATAAGGACAGTTATTGATAGGGCTTTGTGTATCGGGACCAAATCAGTATGGATTATCGGGTGGCTTGTGTAATCGGATTAGGGACAGTTATTGGGAGAGGCTTTGTGTTCGGGATTAGGAACAGTCTTATTGGGATAGGTCTTTGTGATCGGGATTAGGGACATTATGGACTAGGGCTTTTGTGTGTTTGGGACAAGGCAGTTATTGGGATAGGGCTTTGTGTATCGGGATTAGGGCCAGTTATTGGAGACAGGGCTTTGTGTATCGGAAGGGGACAGTTATTGGGATAGGGCTTTGTGTATTGGGATAAGGAGAGTTATTGGGATAGGCTTTGTGTATCGGAATAGGAGCATTTTTGGGATAGGCTTGGTGTCGTGAGATATGGAAGCATTATTTGGGATAAGGAGAATTTAAATTCCTAATAGAGGTATATTTACATTTTATCTGGAGTTTGTAGGACTTGCGACACAGTGTCGCCTTGTCTGGCTCGCAGCTTCAACGCTTTGGGCCAAAGGGAAAAGGTGTTTTAAACTACATGACCCTATTTCACAGAAATATATAACGTAATTTTTAACTGTGTTATGTCTGTCATGTTGTATGTAGCATGGGCTCTCTCGCTGTATCTGTTTGTAGGGATACAGGTAGGCAGTTTTGGGATAAGGAGCAGTTATCGGATAAGGGAGCAGTTTCGGGTGAACGGCTTTGTTGGATTTTGGAATAGGAAGGCAGTTATTAGTATAAGGGAGAAGTTCTCTGGGATGGAGGAGCATTTTGGGGATAAGGAGCAGCTTTTGGATACACTTGTGTATAGGAAAAGGAGCAGTCAGTGGATAAGGGAGCGTTATTTGTGATAAGGGAGCATTATTAAGAGATAAGGATAATTATTGGGTATAAAGGGAGCATTATTGGGAATAAGGGACAGTTTATTGGGATAAGGGAGAAGTTATTGTATAGGGAAGCAAGTTATTAAGATCAAGGAGAAATTTTGGGGATAGGGAGCAGTTATTGGATAACGGGAGCCGTTATGTTGATTAGGAGGAGCTATTATGGATCCGGCTTTGTGTGGATTTGGATAAGGAGAGCAGTTATTGGATAATGGCTTTGTGGATCTTGGATAAAGGATGCATCCTATTGGGATAAGGGAGCAGTTATGGGATACAGCTTGTGTATTGGTATAAGGGACATTATCTAAGCATAAGAGTTTTCAGTTAATTTATGATAGGAGATTGGATTCCATTAAATTGATCGAAAGGGGTACAATGCCTAATAATTAATGATGCCAAGTTTATACGCTCTTTATTCTGTTTATGTGCCTCTGGTCCCGAGAAACTGTACATTCTCATTTCAGTGTCGTGCGATTGTTGGGGGACCTGGGTCATGTTGGGGAGGGGTGTACAGAACAAATCCAATGGCTGCTAACGAACATTTCGCTTTTTTCGTCCCCCGCACTGGGGCACACGTTAAATGTTACTACGTCGGCTACATACTGGGGACATTAATGTTGTATTGTATTGTATGTCTTTATTTATGATAGACGCGCATTATGTAACATAGCGCTTCAGACTGTTTACTTTTACGATCTGTACCAATACTGGGGACATTAAAGTGGATAGAGAAGCAGACAGACAGTACTAACCTGTATGGCAGTTTGTACTCAAAGTCCCGTGGCCCGCAACAGAGAGTAATGATACAATAATGGAATATGAAACCCATGCGCAAGGCAGTTTTAATGTGGTTTGTAACACTGTTTCTTTGCAATACGTCATTGAGAAATGGGCTCTGTTTTTTTTATACAGTTGTATACATTTCTGTCTTGTGACCCAGAGTCGTCATGCAGTATCCCAAGTTGCCCCTCAGTTTGTTAAGATCTATTTCTGTATCTGATCACTTTCGGCGCTTGTGTCCACTCCTGTCATCTATGGACCTTGAGTTACTGGTCCAGTGCCTGTGTGTCAGTGCACGCTGGACTAACGTGGAAATGTCTTATATGCAAGAACTGCTGGGTGCCTGATGCGGAGTGACTCCAGCGTGGTGCATGAACGCTGCCAGCTCCGGACTGCGGAGGCTCCCTGTCAGAACGCTGAGCTCGGACGCGGACGGCTCCACTTGTTCAGAACGACTGCGCTCGCACGCGGAGAGTGTCTCTGACTTAGAGTCATTTCATACACTCCCGTCTGCGAGATCTCATACCAGCATCCGTGATTCTTCCCGGATTTTGGTTCAAGTTGGCTATACGCTTTATAAACCTTGGTAACGGGTCACATGGTTCCGCTGCCTATTCTTTGCAGTCCGTTCTTTTCAAAGCCGCAGGAGTAGGATACTGAGTTATGACAACCTCACGGGACTACAGGGGAGAAACTGGGGGCGGCCCTTTCTCATGTGCGCTTCAGAGGATTCTGGAAGGTAACCTGCTACCGCCAGTAAGCCTCATTGAAGATCTACCCCATTACTCGCTGTTTCGGGCTCGGCCGTAAGACTTTCCTCTCCTTCCCTTCTGGCTTTATCCTGTCTAACAAGACACATCATTGTGTATCATTTTAATTTGTTTTAACGTAAATATTGTGATGTGCCCCTTTAAGATGGAGGCGTTGTGTTTTTACTCCCACAAATATGAGTCACGATGATGGGTGATGATCCAAGCGTGAGGACGCGTGTAATGCAGGTCAGGATTGGTCCGCCCTTGTTCGTCCGATCATTAACAACTCCACCCAGTTGCTGAGTGTGTCACGGAGAACCAGAACTTTATTTAACACCTTACCACCTGGTCACTATCACCAACAGAACCACATATTATAAATTAAAGTCTTAATTCTGGCAAGCCAGAAAAAACACACAACCACCCAATCACAATGAAACACTCACGCAACTGGGGCCTTGCCGCTTTTGTCCAATACACTTGAAACATACCCGCCAGTTTCGTGTCTCTTGATGAACACGCCAAACTTTCCCTGGTTCTCTATCACGCCTGCTCCTTACTATAGCCCTCAGAGTCCAATATATTTTCATGGATCAGGGTCCCACTACGGGCCAATCAGAACATGGATCGTGATGGCGCGAGCCATTGGAGGATAGGGCTTGTCCAGATTGCATTGCACGAATCAGAGGGGGCCGGGCTTAGGCATCTGGTACTCGCCCATCACAGGAGTAATGCGCTGGCAAGCCGTAAATTCCGAACTGGCTTATGGAATCATGCCTACAGGACTAAGACAAGCACAGTTCCTTCTTGCGCCAGCCCCATACTCCCGCTGGGTAGAGCGCCTCAGCGTCTGGGATGAACACAGGCTCTGCACGCCCCGGATCCGAGTTCCAGACCTGAGTTTCGCCCTTCCCCAGCTCCCAATTGTCCTAGTTCTCACCCGCTCCACATCTCTGTCCTACAACGTGGCCAATTTATATCGTATACAACACGTGACAATGAATAAGTGCTTTTAAATTCCCAGCCCCCAGACAACACAGTTTCCCCCTGTCCTGTATATCAACACAGCGGAACATCGTCTTTTCTGGAAGAGGTTAACACAACACACAATACACTTACCCTTCGTGCCAAAAGAGCCATCATACAGAAGCAACGTCCATTACCCACATTTTAGGGACAAGTCACCGGGCTTCACCTTTATTATGAATGAGCTAGCTCCCCCTTCCGTCACATCTCCTCCCTCCCCTTCAGATGAAGGTCTCTTGAAGAGCTACCATTGTCACTATGTGCTTACCAAAACAAGGCGTGACGTGGGGCAAGATGGGGATGATTAAACAACCTAACCCACAGCCGCGTGGTAGCGCTGCTGTTCAGGTGTGGTCAAGGTGCCGCGCTCCTGGGTGTGGAGAGGTACGAATAGTCCGATTACTGCCGGTGACGGGGTTGGAGAGTATGGATTCCCTCCTCTCTGATTGGTGCAAGTCGCCGGACGAGTCCCATCTCCGATGGCGGCGTTAGCCTCGTGCTCCATGACAAGTCATTGGAGACCAAAGGGCTATGTTTAGGAGAGTGGCCGATCAGGATCCGACGTTGTGTCGAGTCGTCGGGACTCGACTGGCGGGTTTTTCGAAGTGCTATTGGCACATACGCACGAGAAGCGGAGAAGAAGCCCGTTCAGGGCAAATCTACTAAGAAGCCTGCCCACGCACCAACTGCACCTAGTTGAGAGCTAGATTCTTTTCCCCCCCACGGTCCCCAGTTTGGTGAGTGTACAATGTTTATGTATGGGGGCAAATTCACTAAGCAGTGAGCCTTTGCGAGCGCGAGTCATGCATATTTATGATCGTATTTTAAAACAATGAAGCCAAAACGTGGGATTCACTAAAAAGTCACAGGTACCTGTAATTGTGTGCAATCCACATCTCCAGGCATCAGGAATCTCCTACAAGACCTTAAGCTGCTGTATGTGGCTATTCTATAGTGGCCAGTACATCAAACTGATTACTTTAACCCCGTAGATAACACGGTGATACTGACACTTCACTGCTAACTCTAGGCTGTTTAAATAAACCTGCCTACATGGCGTGTCATCTACAACACTAATGCACCAATTGCACCGTCAGTTACCTGGCCCCTAACGATAACTGTGGCGGACACACTTATATTGAAGTGTGGCCAGTTCCGCCGCAAGCCGGGAGACTTTCCCGCTTGCAGTGTCTTCCCCTCGGCGTGCCGCGCGTCACCAAACGATGCGCGTCACGCGTCTCGGGGCCCTGCGCCCCCTGCACTCGCGTCCAGGGGCCCGCGAGGGAACCCTTGTCGTCCCGCGATGGGGTGACGGCGGCAGGGGTTTCCGGGGGCCCGCGTAGGAAGGGGGAACCCCGCAGATCGGTGGTTGGCCTGCTCCCTCCGCTGCTTCGGTCGCGCGCCCAGGCACCCCCGGCGGTGCGCCATGGTAACTGCTGCGGCCTGGAGAACGGGCAAATGCCGAATAAAACTCAGGCCCAGCAATGTATCAAAAGGATTGCACTTACAATCCCTCATATTAGCTTTTCCCCAGGCTTCCGTGATTTAAGGGACGCTTGGGGCTAGCTGTTCCAAGCAAACCTACAATCCTCCAACCCCGGGATTACCCGACCCAAGGAATTGAGCCGTATTGTCAATTGTTAATCCTATTTGTAACCCCATTGTTTTTACTATGTTTTCTAAAAACCATACATAAATTTAAATTTAAACCACAATCATCTCAACATACCGTTAGGTGCTTTACATTGGGGTTTCTTTCTCCTCAGTACATTATCTAAAAACCATGCCACATACTACACTGCACTTACTACACTCTCACTTACATTATTTGTCAGGCAGAGCGGTGGATCTCATCCTATAGTTCAAAAGAAAATGAGGTTCCGCAGGACAGTAGCCTGGGGTACCCCACCAGAGTGACAATAGTTAGGAGGGTTGGTGGTGTTAGCAGAACGAGACTTGAAAGTACGATGGAGAGGTAAGATTAGATCAGATGAGCTTTGTTCCGAATACCAAGATATGGCGCATTGGAAAGGGTAAGAGCGGTGTCCACGGTGTCAATGCTGTGCATGATAGGTCGAGTAATATGAGAAGATGTAATCACCTCTGTCTTTGGCGCATGAGGTCTCAGTTTATTTTAGTGAGGGCTGTTTCAGTGGAGTGAGACAGTGCCCCCCGGGACGCCGCAATGGAAGGGGTCCTAAGGAGAGAATAGGTGTTGAAAAATGAAGCAAGTGAGTAGAATACAGACATCCAAGATTTTGAGAGCAAAAAGGAGAAAAGGAAAGGTCGATCATTAGGACAGGTAGGTGCTTGCTGTTTTTTTAGTAATGTACAACTGTTGCATGTTTGAAGGAGGATGGAAAGGTTTTCCCAGAGCAGAGGGAGTGAGTTAAAAAATTTGTGTGACATAGGGATATAGTAGGACAAAAGGTTTTAGGAGGAGTGGGAGGAATGGGGTCAAGAAGCAAGTGGTAGAGGGAGAAGAGGAGTCACCAGTGACACATCCTCTCCTCTGAGACCAGTGGTAAAAAAGAGACAAGGAAGGCAGCGAGGAGATTAGGAAGGGTTTAGAGAATGGGAGGAAGAAACTAGAGGGGATGTGCTGACGTATGGATCCACCCTTAATCCTTATAAATAAGTCAAGCAAGTCCGAGTCGGAAGGGAGAGAAGAAGGCAGCTGAGGTGGTTTGAGTGAGCGTCAAAGACAGAGAAGAGGTTGGTGTGGGTACTAACTTGTGCGCTGTTGATATTGAAGAAAAATTAGGTTTTTTTGAGCTTGCGAGAGGAGCAGAGTTGAGACACGGATAGATACAATTTGTAGTGCAGGGAGTCTCCGGGAGATGAGAGTTTCCTGCCAGAGGCGTTCATAGTCGAACGAGTGGATAACCTAGCATGACGCGTGTGGGCAATTTACAGGTTGGGTTAGAAAGGCGAGGACGGCAAATATAAGTGGGGCATGTAGCAAGAGGAGGATAAAGGCAGAATGTAGTTCCTGACCCAGGTTTGTCGGGTCCTGTAGCAGGAGCTGAGGAGAGGAGTGGAGGAGCTTAAAGTGGACTCGAATCATGGTGAATAGAGCGCATGTTGTTCTGCAGAACCGGGGGGAGTTGGAGAAGGGGAGAACGCGAGATAGAGAAATGAGATGAAGGTGATGTCAAGAGAAGAAAGGGGGAATCGAGAAATCGGAGATAGAGAGAATTTTTAGTGAAACTCAGGTCGAGGTAGTTAGCCATCCTTGGGGGGCTGGCTGCAGTTCACGTTGAAGGCACAAAGTAAAGAGGTTAGGAGAGATAAACGCAGAAGCCCAAGGAGAGAGGTGTCATCAATGATTGGCAATTGAAGTCCGCAAGGAGAAGAACATGGGAGCCGGATGGAGAAAGAAAGAAGCCAGGATTCAAATTGAGAACGATAGAAGGCAGAGGGGAATGAGTAGAGAAGGTGGGGCGCATAGATTGACTGCATGGTTGGACAGGGGAGTGGAAAATTCTGGACAGTGTGACC
The DNA here is from genome assembly GCA_036426205.1 of Ascaphus truei. NCBI lineage: Eukaryota > Metazoa > Chordata > Amphibia > Anura > Ascaphidae > Ascaphus > Ascaphus truei. The sequence continues at coordinate 31,189 of WSYH01003494.1, forward strand.
TCAAAGGTAGGGAATAAGCAAGAGAGGGAGGAATAGGAAGGTTTCGGTATGGCAAGAGAGGAGGCAAGGCGAGCCCCACGCCTCACCACCTGCCATCCATGGCGCGCGTAGTGTTGGAGAAGAGAAAGCCACCAAAGAGAGGCAGCCTTCCAGAGCAGAGTTAGACTGAGTTATATAGCAAATAGTAAGGTAGAGTGAGAGAGAAATAGTCATGCACAGAGAGGAACTTGTTAGAAAAGGGAGCGGCATTCCAAGGGCCACAGAGAAAGGGAGAGAGGAGGAGGGTGGCAGGGGATGGGTATTAGGTTGGAGGGGTTGACATCAGCGTAGAGTTGCATTTGGGCAGACGAAACGAGAGCATGTAGGACAATAAGGAGGGACCAGGATTGGGAGAGATACCCAGAAGAGGAGAAAGCATGAGATAGAAAGAAAAATGTGTGAGAATAATTTTGTAGGGTGTGTATTTAGTGCAGGCAATAAAGCTATGCAGTTCTCAGAGGGCACCCAGGTATTAGAAAGGAGTTCATGTGAACTCAGAAGTGGTGAAGAAAGGAAAATTGGAGGATATAAATTGAAAAAAAAAATAGAGTTATCGAGACATCATGAGCCTGGTATGAAGAGTAATATAATTTAGAAGAATGGTGGCCACAGCAAAAATAAATGGTAAAGGCAGCATATCAGCAATAGTTAAGTCTGGGAAGTGCAAGTTTGGGGATAATATATTCCTCTTTCCCAGCGTTTCAAAGCCTAATTACAGGGCCAATAGGTGTGTCCACTTCTTTTGAACTTCCTTTCAAACTCATGTCCTGTCCTCCCTGACAATGTGCCACTTGGACATGTGCTCCATGTTTATTAATTACTGTAATGGTTTATTGGGGGGCTAGGAGGTGGTATGGGGGTTGTTGTGTGTGTTGCGAGGATGGGTGAAGGGGGTATGTAGGGGAGATGTGCTGCAGAGGTATACAATGGAGACCGTTTTGGTAAATTAAAGTAGGGTTTTAATGCCAGTTCCTTTAAATACACAGCAAAACACGAAATATACAAAACAACAAACCGCCTATCCCTGTGTAAGGGCTAACTTATTTCCCTAGTGCCCCTTTCTGACGGCACTGGTGGGATACCATTACCCACCCTATTCCCCTTCCATATAAGTTCATCAGAGATTCTTAAAGCATGGTGCCCTTCATGTCGTCTCTGGTAGGTTCCTGGGTTTCCGCGTGTCCTTTCTGCTCAAGACTCTTTCCTCCTCTGTCAACACCCTTGTGGTACTGAGGAAATCTTCCTGTCTTCCTTCTGAACAGTGCTTTTTTTAGGCGATAAAGCGTGTTTCATCCTGCTTAGTGAATCGGCGCAGCGCCTGTATCACCTCTAAAATCCACTGTTGCGCTCTTAAAGCCATTCATTTGCTGCTTAGGTGCATATGCCCCCTATAAAGCAGTTATCACAGCTTAGTGCATACACCCCATAAAAGCAGCTATCCTGCTTAGTGCATCGCCCCCTATATAAAGCGGCTATCACTTCCGCTTAGGCATTGCCCCATTGTAATGTTTTGTGTGTTTGTTGTGTTTTGCTGGCTTGCCCAGAATACCTTCCCGTTGATTCACCTTCTTGTTCCGCCCGGTGATCCCGGTGGTGACGGTGTTTCCGAGTTCTTGTCTCCGCGGCAAGCTTTCTCCTGTGTCCTGCCCGGTGACCCGGTGTGACGGTGTTCGTTCTTGTCTCCCCGCGGCAGCGTTCTTTCTCCTGTGTCCTGCCCGGTGATCCCGGTGGTGAAGTGTTTATCGATTCCTTTTCTCCCGTCCCGGCGCAGCTATTCCTCCTGGTCCCGCTGCCGGATGATCCCGGTGTGACTGGTTGTTTAAATCATGTTCCTTTGTTGTCTCCCCCTGCCGCTGGCAGCTTTTCTCCTGTGTCCTGTCCCTGATCCCGTTGGTAGCGGTGTTACGAAGTTCTTTCCTCTTTTCCCGGTGCACTTTCTCCCCTGTTGTCCTGCCCGGTGATCCCGAGCTGTGACGGTGTTCGTATTTTCTTCTGTCTCCCCGCGGCAGCTGTTCTCCTGTTGTCCTGCCCGGTGATCCCGGTTGTACGGTGTTAACGAGTTCCTGTCCTCCCGCGGTCATGCTGTTCTCCGTGTGGTCCTGCCCGTGATCCCGCTGGTGACGGTTACCGAGTCTTGTCTCCCTCGGCACGCTTTCCTCCTGTGTCCTGCCCGGTGATCCCGAGGTGACGGTGTTACGAGTTCTTGGTCTCCCAGCGGCAGGCTTTCTCGCCTGTGCTTCCTGCCCGGTGGATGCCCGGTGGTGAAGGTGTTACGAGTTCTTGTCTCCCGACGCAGCTTTCTCTCTCGTGTCCTGCCCGGTGATCCCGGTGGTGACGGTATACGAGTTCTTTTCCCTCCCCCAAGACGGCAGCTTTCTCCCCATTGCCTGCCCGGTGACCCTTGGTGACGGTGTTACGAGTTTTCTTGTCTCCCGTGTGCACGCTTTCTCCTGTGGCCTGCCCGTGATCCCCGGTGGTGAAGGTGTTACGAGTTCTCTGTCCTCCCTCTCAGCTTTCCTCCTCTGTGTCCTTCCGCCGTATTTCATCCCGGGTGAAGGTGTTACGAGTTCCTTGTTCTCGCTCCCGCGGCACTCTCTCCTTGTGTCCCTGCCCGTGTCCCCCGGTGGTGACGGTGGTACCGAGTTCTTGTCTCCCGCGGCGGCTTCTCCCTGTGTCCTGCCCGGGATAACCCGGTGGTGACGGGTGTCCGAGTTCTTGTTCTCCCGCGGGCCACAAGCTTCTCGTTCTGAGTCCTGGCCCGAGTGATCCGGAGGTGACGGTGTTACGAGTTCCTTTGCTGTCACTCCCGCGGACACGCTTTCCTCCTGTTCCTGCCGGTGGATCCCGGTGGTGACGTGTTTCGGAGTTCTTGTCTGTCACCCGCGGCAAGCTTTCTCCTGTGTCCTGCCTCGGTGATCCCGGTGGTGACGTGTAACGATTCTTTTCCTCTCCCGCTGCAGCTTTCTCCTGTTGTCCTGCCCGTTGATCCCGGTGGTTGACGGGTGTTACGAGGTCTTTTCTCCCGCGGACAGCTTTCTCCTGTGTCCTGCTCCGTGATCCGCGGTGGTGACGGTGTTACGACAGTTCTTGTCTCCCCTCCCAGCGCAGCTTTCTCCTGTGTCCCTGCCCGGTGATCCCGGTGGTACGGTGTACGAGTTCTTGTCTCCCGCGGCAAGTCTTTCTCTGCTGTCCTGCCCGTTTTCAACCTTATTATAAGAGTGTATTACCGTTGAACTATTTCATGGGTATTTTCCATGAGTGGGTCAGCCGCGGTGTAACATGAACTGATCTCATTCTCTTACTGCTATATTCACACCCGTGACACAGAGCGGGGTGGAAATGCAGGGCGGGGAATCGTGTATTTTAATATCGAAAACAGAAATGATATCATACACTACATTTTAAGACCCTTAAGGTGCTTTAAAAGTGGTGAATTTATTGCTTTATTGCTTGGTGGGCATTGCTCCGTGGTTTTACTTCGCAGTGGGGTACATAATCTGCATTGGTCTCTGCAGGGTATTGCTGTGGCATTGCTCGTGGTATTACTGCTTGGGTATACATCTACATTGCTCAAGTGCGGATATGCTGTGGATCGCTCTGCGGTATTGCTGTGCCTCGTCCTCTGGGTATTGCTGTGCTCAGCTCCTCAGGTATCTACTATTGCGGGCTCGCTTCTGGCGGGTAACACTGTGCCATCGCTATGCATATATTTTCTGCGTTGTACTAACTCAGTATTCTCTGCAGGTATTTGCTGTGCATTGCTGCTGCAGGTATTGCTGTTGCATTGCTCTGCGGTATTGCTGTGCTTGCTCTGCAGTTATGGCTGTGCAGTGCTCTGCAGTATTGGCTGTGCATCTTGCTCCTGGCAGGTATTTGCTGTGCATTGCTCTGCGGTATTGCTCTGCTAAAGTGAACCATTTAAATAGTGTTCTGAATAAAATGCAACAATGTTCAAAAATGCGTGCAAAAAATGTAAAAATCTCAACGATACTACTTGAAGTGGCTGCCTGCCCTCCACGAATGCTTCCTCCAATCTCTCAAAATGTGTTGTCCGAGGTCGGTGTGTGAGCGCAGATATGTAATAAAATATATAAGAACCAAATCAGTGCAATATGTCAGAAACAAGCAGTGAATTTGTCAATGTATCTATAGACTGCGTAGCTCCAGCAATCTCTCTGTTCCCATTTTAAACATTTCCACTCGTAGCATGAATGACCAGCACTCTGGTGATCTTGGGTGTGTGGGCCCCTCTGGGTGTGTGAGCACCTCTGGTGTGTGGAGCACCTCTGGGTGTTGTGATCACCTCTGGGTGTGGACTGTGTGGGAAGCTTTGGGTTGTGCACTTGGGGTTGAGCACCTCTGGTGTGGTTGAGCACCTCTGGGTGTGTGGCACACTCTGGTGGAAGCTCTGGTTGTGGGCACCTCTGGTGTGTTGGGTCACCTCTGGGGTGTGTGGGCCACCTCTTGGGTGTGTGGGCACCTCTGGGTGTGGGAGCCCTCTGGGTTGGTGGAGCACCTCCTGGGGGTGTGGGAACGCATCTGTTGTGGCACCCCTCTGGGTGTGTGAGCACCTCCTTGGTGGCTGTGAGCCACCTCTGGCGTGGGATCCACCTCCTGGTGTGTGGGAAGCTCTGGGTCGTGTTGAGCACCTCTGGTGTGTCGAGCACCAGTCTGGGTGTTGTGGCACCTCTGGGTGTGTGGCACCTCTGGGTGTGGAAGCTCTGGTGTGTGCAAGACAAACTCCTCTGGGGTTGTGGCACCTCTGGGTGTGGGAAACTCTGGTTGTGTGTTGAGCAACCTCTGTTGGCTGTGAGCACCTCTTGGTGTGTGGGGCAAGCTCGGTTTGGAACTCCTGGTGGTCCTGGGTGTGTGAGCCCCTCGTTGTGGGAAGCTCTGGGTGTGTGACACCTCTGGTGTGGGAAGCTTGGTTGTGTGATCACTCTGTTACACCTGGGTGTGTAGCCTCTGGTAGCACCTCTGGTGTGGATGGTGGGATCACCTGTGCCCACACACCCAGAGGTGCCCACACACCCAGAGGTGCCCACACAACCAGAGCTTCCCACACCCAGAGGTGCTCACACACCCAGAGGTGCTCACACACCCAGAGGTGCCCACACACCCAGAGGTGCCCACACACCCAGAGGTGCTGGTCATTCACTGCTACTGATGGAAATGTTTAAAAGAACAGAGAGATTGTGAGTACGCAGTCTATAGATTACATTGAAAATTCACTGCTTTTTTCTGACATATTGCACTATTTTGTGTTCTTTATATTTTTATTCACATATCTGCGCTCCCCACCGACTGGACAACACATATTCTGAGGATTGGAGAAGCAATTCTGTGGAGGGAGCAGCACTTCAAGTAGTATTGTATATTTTTTACATTTTTTGCACGCATTTTTGCACATTGTTGCATTTATATTCGAATCACTATTTAATGGTTCACTTTTAGCAGAGCAATACCTGCAGAGCAATGCACAGCAATACCTGCAGAGCAATGCA
>WSYH01003494.1:37696-66385 GCA_036426205.1 Ascaphus truei
CCACCGGGATCACCGGGCAGGACACAGGAGAAAGCTGCCGCGGGAGAAAAGAACTCGTAACACCGTCACCACCGGGATCACCGGGCAGGACACAGGAGAAAGCTGCCGCGGGAGACAAGAACTCGTAACACCGTCACCACCGGGATCACCGGGCAGGACACAGGAGAAAGCTGCCGCGGGAGACAAGAACTCGTAACACCGTCACCACCGGGATCACCGGGCAGGACACAGAAGGTGAATCAACGGAAGTTTATTCTGGCAAGCCAGCAAACACACAAACACACAACATACAATGGGGGCTATGCACTAAGCAGTGATAGCCGCTTTATATAGGGGGCGATGCACTAAGCAGTGATAGCTGCTTTATAGGGGGTATGCACTAAGCTGTGATAACTGCTTTATAGGGGGCTATGCACTAAGCAGCAATAAGTGCTTTTAAGAGCGCAAAGTGGCTTTTAAGGCTGATACAGGCTGCTGCGCGATTCACTAAGCAGTGATAACAGCGCTTTATCGGCCTTAAAAAAAAAGCCTGTTCAAGGAAACAGGAAGATTTTCCTCAGTACACAAGGGTGTTGACAAGAGGAAAGAGGTCTTGAGCAGAAAGGACACAGGGAACCCAGGAACCTACCAGAGACTGACATGAAGGGCACCTGCTTTAAGATATCTCTTGAGACTATAGGGAATAGGGTGGTAATGGTATATCCCACCAGCCCGTCAGAAAGGGACTAGGGAACTAAGTTAGCCCTTACACAGGGATAGGCGTTTGTTGTTTTTGTATATTTCTGTTTGCTGTGCTATTTAAAGGAACTGGCAATAAAACCTTACTTTAATTTCACCTTAAAAACGGTCTCCATTGTATACCTCTGCACACATCTCTTACATACCCCCTTCACCCATCCTCGCTACACACACAACAACCCCTCTACCCACCTCCTAGCCCCCCAATAAACCATTACAGTAATTAATAAACAGGAGCACATGTCCAAGTGGCACATTGTAAGTGGCAGGACAGGACAACTGAAGTTTAAAAGGAAGTTCAAAAGAAGTGGACAACACCTATTGGCCCTGATTACTGTATTTGAACAACGCTGGAAAGGAGGATATTATTTATCCCAAACTGCACTTCCCAGAACTTAACTATTGCTGTGATGCTGCCTTTACCATTTATTTTTGCTGTGGCCTCACTTCTTCTCAAATTATATACTTCCTTCTACCAGGCTCATTATGTCTCTAACTCTATTCATATATCTCCATCTTTCCTTTCTTCACCACTTCTGAGTTCACATGAACTCCTTTCTTACCTGTGCCCTCTGACACTGCATAGCTATATTGCCTGCACTAAATCACACCCCTACAAATTATCCTCACACATTCTCTTTCTATCCATGCTTCTCCTCGCTTCTGGGGATATCTCTCCCAATCCTGGTCCCTGCCTTATTCCTACATGCTCTCGTTCTCGTCTGCCAAATGCAACTCTACTCCTGATGTCAACCCCTCCAACCTCATACCCATCCCCTGCCACCCTCCCTCCTCTCTCCCTTTCTCCTGTGCCCTTTGGAATGCTCGCTCCCTTTCTAACAAGTTCCTCTCTGTGCATGACTTATTTCTCTCTCACTCTCTGCTACTATTTGCTATAACTCAGTCTAACTCTGCTCTGGAAGCTGCCCTCTCTTATGGTGGCCTTTCTTTCTCCCACACTCCGCGCCATGATGGCAGGGGTGGAGGCGTGGGGCTCCTGCTCTCCTCTCTCTGCCATTACCGAACCCTTCCTATTCCTCCCTCTCTTGCTTTTCCCTCCTTTGAGGCTCACACTGTCCAGATCTTCTCCTCTCCCTGTCCACATGGCAGTCATCTATCGCCCACCTTCCTCTACTCATTCCCCTTCTGCCTTTCTCTCTCACTTTGAATCCTGGCTCTCTTTCTTTCTCTCCTCCGGCTCCCCTGTTCTTCTCCTTGGGGACTTCAATTGCCACATTGATGACACCTCTCTCCCTTGGGCTTCCTGCTTTCTCTCTCTAACCTCTTCTTTTGGCCTTCAACAGTGAACTGCAGCCAGCACCCACAAGGATGGCAACTACCTCGACCTGGTTTTCACTAAAAACTTCTCTCTCTCTCCGATTTCTCGATTTCCCCCTTTCTTCTCTCTGACCATCACCTCATCTCATTCTCTCTATCTCGCTTCTCCCCTTCTCCAACTACCCCCCGGTTCTGCAGAAACCTGCGCTCTATTCACCTACCTGATTTCGAGTCCACTTTACGCTCCTCCCTCTCCTCTCCCAGCTCTGCTACAGACCCTGACAACCTGGTCAGGAACTACAATTCTGCCTTATCCTCCTCTTGATCTACATGCCCCACTTTATCTTTGCCGTCCTCGCCTTTCTAACCCCATACCCTGGCTAAATTCCCACACGCGCATGCTACGTTTCTCCACTCGTTCGTCTGAACGCCTCTGGAGGAAATCTCATACTCTCGCAGACTCCCTTCACTACAAATTTATGCTATCCTGTCTCAACTCTGCCCTCTCGCAAGCTAAACAAACCTACTTTTCTTCACTAATCAACACGCACAAGTCTAACCCACACCAACTCTTCTCTGTCTTTGACGCTCTACTCAAACCACCCTCAGCTGCCTCTTCTTCCTCCCTCTCCGCTCAGGACTTTGCTGACTATTTTAAGGATAAGGTGGAATCCATACGTCAGAACATCCCCTCTGTTTCTTCCTCCCATCCTACACCTCTTCCTAACTCTCCTCCTGCCTTCCTTGTCTCTTTTTCCACTGTCTCAGAGGAGGATGTGTCACTGTTGATCTCCTCTTCTCCCTCTACCACTTGCTCTCTTGACCCCATTCCCTCCCATCTCCTAAAACCTTTTGGTCCTACTATAATCCCTATGCTCACACACATTTTTAACTCCTCCCTCTGCTCTGGAACCTTTCCATCCTCCTTCAAACATGCAACAGTTGTACCATTACTCAAAAAAACAGCAAGCTTGACCCTACCTGTCCTAACTATCGACCTTTCTCCTTCCTGCCTTTTGCCTCTAAACTCCTTGGATGTCTTGTATTCTCTCACTTGCTTCATTTTTTCAACACCTATTCTCTCCTAGACCCTCTCCAATCTGGCTTCCGCACTGCTCACTCCACTGAAACAGCCCTCACTAAAATAACTGATGACCTCCATGCTGCCAAAGACAGAGGTCATTACACTCTGCTCATATTACTCGACCTCTCTGCAGCATTTGACACCGTGGACCACCCTCTTCTCCTTCACATGCTCCATACTCTTGGTATTCGGAACAAAGCTCTATCCTGGATCTACTCTTACCTCTCCCATCGTACTTTCAATGTCTCTTCTGCTAACACCACCACCTCCTCCTCTATTGATCACTCTGTGGGGGTACCCCAGGGCTCTGTCCTGGGACCTCTTTTCTTTTGAACTATAGGATGAGATCCCCGCTACTGCTGAAAAATAATGTAATGAGATGTAGTAAAGTGCAGGTGCTAATGGGGCATGGTTTAGATAATGTACTGAGGAGAAAAGAACCCCAATAAAGCACTCTTACACTATGTTGAGATGATTGTTGGTTTAAAATTTAAATTTTATTTTATTAGAAACATAGTAAAACAATGGGGTTTAAAATAGGATTAAACAATTGACAATACGCTCAATTCCCTTGGGGTCAGGGTAATCCCTGGGTTGGTAGGTATTGTTAGGTTTGCTTGGAAACACTAGCCCCAAGCGTCCTTAAATCAGGAAGCCTTGGGGAAAGCTAATATGAGGGATTTAATGCAATCCTTATACTGCTGCGGCCGAGTTTATTCGAGCATTTGCCCGTTCTCGGCCGCAGCAGTTACCTGGCGCGCGCCGGAGGGTGCCGGGCGCGCGCCGAAGCAGCGGAGGAGAGGCCCACCGATCGCGGCTTCCCCCTCTCCTCTCCGGGTCCCCCGGAACCCCCTGCCGCCGTCCCCCACATCGCGGGACACCAGGGCTCCCTCGGGGAGCCCTGGACGCGCGTGCAGGGGGCGCAGGCACCCGATGACGCGTGACCGCGCATCGGTGACGCGCGGCACGCCGAGGGGAAGCCACTTGCAAGCCGGGAAATCTCCCGGCTTGCGGAACTGGCCACACTTCAATAAAGTGTGTCGCCAGTGTATGTTGTGCCAGGTATACTAGTTGTGCAATTGGTGCATTAGTGTTGAGATGACACTGCATGTGGCAGGTTTATTTAAACAGCCTAGAGTTAGCAGTGAAGTGTCATATCACCTGTGTTATCTAAGGGGTAAAGTAATCAGTTTGATAGTACTGCACTATAGAATAGCACCATACAGCAGCTTAAGGTCTTGTAGGTAGATCCTGATGCTGAGATGTGGATTGCACACAATACAGGTACCTGTACTTTTTAGTGAATCCCACGTTTGGCTTCATTTTTTAAAATACGATCATAAAATGCATACTCGCGCGCAAAAGCTCACTGCTTAGTGAATTGCCCCCATAATAACAATGTACACTCACCAACTGGGGCCTGGGGGGGAAGAATCTAGCCTCAACTAGGTGCAGGGGCCTTCTTCAGTAGATTTGCCCTGAACGGCTTCTTCTCCTGCTTCTCTGTGCTATGTGTCCAATAGCACTTTCGAAAAACCCGCCAGTCGCGTCTCCGATCGACTCGCAAACTTCTCTGGATCTCTGATCGGCCACTCTCCTAACATAGCCCTTTGGTCTCCAATACTTTTCATGGAGCAGAGGCCGCCGGCCAATCGGAGGATGAGGACTCGTCCGGCTGCACCAATCAGAGGAGGGATCCATACCTCTCCAACCCAGTCCCCGGCAAGTATATCGACTATTCGTACCTCTCCAACCCAGACGCGGCTACCTTGACCAACCTGAACTCCAGACGCTACCACGCGGCTGTGGGTGGTGTTTATATCCATCCCCATCTTGCCCCACGGTCACGCCTTGTTTGTGGTAAGCACATAGTGACAATGGGGTAGCTTCCTCAGAGCCTTCATCTTGAAGGGGGAGATGTGACGGAAGGGGCAGCTAGCCTCACATAATAAAGGTGAAGCCCGGCTGACTGTCCCTAAAACTGTGTGTAATGGCTGCTTCTGTATGGCTCATTTTGGCCCGAGTGTATATGTTTGGTGTAACCTCTTCCAGAAAAGAGATTATCACTGTGTGATATCTGGAAGGGGGAAACTGTGTGTCCTGGGGGCTGGGAATTTAAAAAGCACTTTTATTCATTGTCAGTGTTGTATACGTATAAATGCCAGTTCGTGACAGAGATTGGGAGCGGGTTGAGAACTAGGACAATGGTGAGCGGGGAAGGGCTGAAACTCAGGTCTGGGAACTCGCTCTCGGCGGTGCAGAGCCTTTGTTCTCCCAAGACGCTGAGGCGCCTACCCAGCGGGAGGTATGGGGCTGGCCAAGGGAACTGTTGCTTGGTCTTAGTCCTGTAGGCATGATTCCCATAAGCCAGTTCGAATTTACGGCTTGCCAGCAGCTTACTCCTTGATGGGCGGTCCAGAGTGCCTAAGCCGGCCCCCTCTGATTCGTGCAACTGGACAAGCCCTCATCCTCCAATTGGCTGCGCCATCACGATCCATGTTCTGATTGGCCGGTGGACCCTGATCCATGAAAATTATATGGACTCTGAGGGCTATGTAAGGAGCAGGCTGATCAGAGAACCAGGGAAGTTTGGGTGTTCATCAGAGACACGACTGGCGGGATTTTCTAAAGTGTTATTGGACAAATAGCGCAGGCCCCAGTTGGTGAGTGTTTCATTGTGATTGTGCGTTTTGTGTGTTTTCTGGCTTGCCAGAATAAACTTTAATTTATTAAATTATTGTGTCCTGTCTGGTGATAGTGATCCCGGTGGTAAAGGTGTTAAATAAACGTTCTGGTCTCCGTGACACACTCAGCAACTGGGTGAGTTGTTAATGATCGGACAAGGTCGGACATCTGACCTGCTTAACACGTCCTCACGCTTGGATCATCACCCATCACCGACAATTTTTGGGAGTAAAAACACGCCTCCACTTAAAGGGGCATCACAATACTTTACAGTTAAACAAATTAAAATGATACACAATTGTCTTGTTAGACAGGAAAAGCCAGAAGGAAGAGGAAAGTCTTACGCCGAGCCCGAAACAGCGCTAAGGTAGATCTTCACCTGAGCTCTGGCGGTAGCGAGTTCCAGACCTCTGAAGCTGCACATGAAAAGGCCGCCCCCCGTTTCCCCCGAGTACCTGAGGTCATAACCAGTATCCCTCTGCGGCTTGAAAAGAGACTGCAAATAGGCAGACATGTGACCGTACAAGGTTTTAAAGGCCGTTATAGCCAACTTGAACCAAACCCGGAAGATCACTGGATGCTGGTGCAGATCTCGCAGAACGGGAGTGATATGCTCTAAGTCAGAGACACATCTCCGCGTCCGAGCTGCAGCGTTCTGCACAAGCTGGAGCCTCCGCGTCCGAGCTGCAGCGTTCTGCACAAGCTGGAGCCTCCGCGTCCGAGCTGCAGCGTTCTGCACAAGCTGGAGCCTCCGCATCAGGCACACCAGCAGTTCTGCATATAAGACATTCCCGTAGTCCAGCTGCACTGACACACAGGCATGGACCAGTAACTCAAGGTCCATAGATGACAGGAGTGGACACAAGCGCCGAAGCTGCATCAGATAACAGAAATAGACTTAACAACTGAGGCCACTTGGGCTACCATGCTGAGACTCTGGGTCACAAGACGAAATGTATACAACTTTATTAAACAAAAAACAGAGCCCATCTCAATGAGAATCTGCAAAGAAACAGTGTTAAAACCACATTAAAAATGCCTTGCGCATGCGTGTTTCTATATTCCATATTTGTATCATTACCTCTCTGTTGGCGGCACGGACTTATGTCACAAACTGCATTACATGTATTACTGTCTGGTCTGTCGTTCTCTATCCACTTTAATGTCCCCAGTATGTACAGACGTAGTAACATGTGAAGCGCTATGTACATTAATGGCGCTATATAAATAAAGACATACAATACAATACATTTAATGTCCCCAGTATGTACAGACGTAGTAACATTTACTGTCCCCAGTGGCGGGGACGAAAAAGCGAATGTTCGTTAGCAGCCATTATTTCTTCTAGTACACCCCTCCCCAACATGACCCGGTCCCCCCAATCGCAGACACTGAAAATGAGAATGTACGTTTCTCGGGACAGAGGCACATAAACAGAATAAAGAGCGTTACAACTGGCATCATTAATTATTGGCATCTGTACCCCTTTCTAATTTAATGGAATCCAATCTCTCTATCATAAATTACTGAACCTTTATCTTAATAACTGCTCCCTTATCCCAATACACAAAGCTGTATCCCAATACCTGCTCCCTTATCCCAATAGATGCTCCTTATCCAAATCCACAAAGCCATATCCCAATAACTGCTCCTTATCCAAATCCACAAAGCCGTATCCCAATAACTGCTCCCTTATCCCAATAACTGCTCCCTTATCCCAATAACTGCTCCCTTATCCCAATAATTTCTCCCTTATCTTAATAACTTCTTCCCTATACCAATAACTTCTCCCTTATCCCAATAACTGCTCCCTTATCCCAATAACTGCTCCCTTATCCCAATAATTTCTCCCTTATCTTAATAACTGCTCCCTTATCACAATAACTGCTCCCTTATCCCACTTACTGCTACCTTTTCCCTATACACAAAGTTGTATCCCAAAAGCTGCTCCTTTATCCCCAAAACTGCTCCCTCATCCCAATAACTTCTCCCTTATACTAATAACTGCTCCTTATCCAAATCCACAAAGCCGTATCCCGATAACTGCTCCCTTATCCCGATAACTGCTCCCTTATCCCAATAACTGCTACCTTATCCCTACAACAGATTACAGAGAAGCCCAATGCTACATCCAACATGACAGAAATACACAGTAAAATACTTATATATTCTCTTGAAATAGGGTCATTTAGTTTAACCCTTTGGCCAAAGCGTTGTAAGCTTGCGAGCCACGACAAGGCAGACACCTGTTCGCAAGTCCTAACACTACCAGATAACATGCTAATATACCTCTATTAGGATTAAAATTCTCCTTATCCCAATAATTGCTTCCATATCTCAATACACAAAGCCTATCCCAATAACTGCTCCTTATCCCGATACACAAAGCCTATCCCAATAACTTCTCCTTATCCCAATACACAAAGCCCTATCCCAATAACTGTCCCCTATCCCGATACACAAAGCCCTGTCCCAATAACTGTCCCTAATCCCGATACACAAAGCCCTGTCCCAATAACTGTCCCTAATCCCGATACACAAAGCCCTATCCCAATAACTGCTCCTTGTCCCAATACACAAAGCCCTATTCCAATAATTGTCCCTAATCCCGATACACAAAGACCTATCCCAATAACTGTCCCTAATCCCGATACACAAAGCCCTATCCCAATAACTGTCCCTAATCCCGATACACAAAGCCCTATCCCTATAACTGCTCCTTGTCCCGATACACAAAGCCCTATCCCAATAACTTCTCCTTATCCCGATACACAAAGCCCTATCCCAATAACTGCTCCTTGTCCCAATGCACAAAGCCCTGTCCCATTATTGGCCACCCTTATCCTCACCCCGCCCCCCCCCCCCCCCCCCCCTGTTGTGACATGAAGCAGAGGCTCCAGTCCGGGGCACATTTATTTCCATGTTTCATTTCCAGCGTTGGAGAATTTCCAGCAGGTTGGTTTCCAGTAAATCAGAGTGATTACCATACAAGGCGACTACACCGCTGCTAACAAAGCATATTCTGCTCTCATACTCCCACGGGGGGCCAGGGGTCACTGGCCAAACACACAGACAATACAACTCCCCAAAGCATTTTGGCTTCATAACAAAAACGTAACCCTTCTCATAATGCAGAAAACAGCAACCATACCAACGTGTGCCCTGCCATATACTGTGTGTGGATGTGTGTGTGTGTCTTTATTTATATAGCGCCATCCAGGTGCATGGCACTTTACAATACACTTGACATAATATTCTAACACATAATGGGAATAAGTGCTGTGTATCATCTTACGTGTCACATGTGACGTGTCTGTGGATTTAATATTGGAGTTAGAATTGGAGGTGAAGAATACAAGAAGAACTGGACTCCTCACTTCAACAGCAGCAGCAACACACAGCCCCCCCCCCCTACCTTTGGTGTCACAGCCACCTCCCCCCCCCCTCCCAACCTGTGGGGGCATCGTGGGGCTGCTGGAGGGGGGGGGAACGTTGCGAGGCTGGGGGATCGGTGATGGGATCAGTGCGAGGCTGGGGGGGGAAATCAGTGGGGGGTATCGAGCGAGGCTGGAGGATTGGAGCGGGGATCCGTGGTTGCACGGTGCGGAGCTGCTGAAGGGAGTGTGAGGAATGCTGGGAGAATGACAGTTGCTGCTATGGGACATGTAGGTATCACCATATGTAAGGAAGAAAATATATAATAGTGTGTGTAGCCAGGTCCCCTGTTGGTGCGGGGGCGTACGCGAGCAGCGCGCCTATCTCTCTTTTATGCGGCCGTTGCCAGGGACACCGACGGGCGGTGTGCCGGGGACGCGATCATCGTGTCCTTGCTAAGGTCGCGGTCGCGAGGGTCCCGCGGATCGGAAGCATGGGGCGCCGCCATTGCGAGTGCTGTTGGCGCTGCGCAGGAGCCCGATACAGCGCGGGAGGCCTACAGACAGCTCGCGTATGCGCAATGCAGTACTGTCAGCCCCAGGGTGCACAGGGGCCGCGCCCATGAGCCCAGGATGCCATAGGGCTGGAGGATGACCCTGCAGGAGCATTGTATTGTATTGTATGTGTCTTTATTTTATATAGCGCCATTAGTGTAACATAGCGCTTCACAGTCATATACACCATGGTAATCAATAAATAACAGATATATAAATAACAGCATCATGGGAATAAGTGCTTTAGACATAAAAGTAACATTTTGGAAGAGGAGTCCCTGCCCCGAGGAGCTTACAGTCTAATTGGTAGGTAAGGAGAAACGTACAAGAGCATAGGAGGGAGTTCTGGTAAGTGCGTCTGCAGTCCAAGCTTATGTATCATGTATTCGATATTCACAGTGCTACTCATATGCTTCATTAAGCAAGTGTGTCTTAAGGTGGGTGCCTTAAAGGTGGATAGAGAGGGTGTCTAGTCGGGTACTGCAGGGAAGGGCATTCCAGAGGTGTGGGGCAGTCAGTGAAAAAGTTTAAGGCGGGATAGGGCTTTAGATACAAGGGGTAGAGATGAAGACATCCTTGAAGAACGCAAAGAGTCTGGATGGTGCATCCCGAGAAATTATGGGATGAATGTAGAGGAGGGGCAGAAGACTGTAAAGCTTTAAAAGTGGGAGAATAATGGAATGTGAGATGCGGGATTTGTCGGAAGCCAGGGGATTTCTCATGAGGGAGATGCTGAGACAGATCTAGGAAGAGTAAGTGATTCTGGCAGCAGCATTTAGGATAGATTGTAGGGGATGACAGGTGAGAGGCAGGAAGGCCGGACAGCAGGAGGTTACAGTAATCAAGACGGGAGAGAATGAGGGCCTGAGTCAGAGTTTTGCAGTCGAACACAGGGAAGGACGTATCTTAGTTATATTCGGAGGAGAAAAGCGACAAGTTTTAGAAATGTTTTGAATGTAGGGGCGAATGTGAGAGAGGAGTCGAATGTGACCCCTAGCACGTGCTTGGGCTACTGGGTGAATGATTGTAGTTCCAACAGTAATGTGGAAGGAGGTAGTAGGGCCAGGTTTGGGAGGAAGTATGAGGAGCTCTCTTTTACCAATGTTTGAGTTTAAGAGCGCGGAGCGGCCATCCCGGATGAATAAGCAGAGAGACATTCAGAACTTTGGTTGTACAGCATGTGTAAGGGTCAGGTTGTTTGAAAAGTATAGTTTGTGTGTCGCTCGTAGAGGTGATAATTAAACCCAAAAGATGTTATTAGCGTCACCTAGAGAGAGTGTTACAGAGAAAAGAAGAGGTCCCAGGACGAGCCCTGGGGTACCCCCACAGAGATCGAATAGAGGAGGAGGAGGTGTTAGCAGAAGAGACACTGAAGTCTGATGGGAGAGGTAGGATAGATCCAGGATAGAGCTTTTTCCGAATACCAAGAGTATGGGGCAGTGAAGGAGAAGAGGTGTGTCCCACGGTGTCAATGCTGCAGGAGGTCGAGTAATATGAGCAAGAGTGTAATGACCTCTGTCTTTGGCAGCATGGAGGTCGTCAGTTATTTTAGTGAGGGCTGTTTCGGTGGAGTGAGCAGTGCGGAAGCCAGATTGTAGAGGGTCCTAGGAGAGATATGTTGAAAAATGGAGGCAAGCGAGAGAATACAAGGACTTTCAAGTAGTTTAGGAGGCAAAGGCAGGAGGGAAAGGTCGAGATTTAAAGACAGGTAGGGTCAAGCTTGCTGTTTTTGAGTATATGGTATGACTGTTGCATGTTTGAAGGAGGATGGAAGGTTCCAGAGCAGAGGGAGGATTAAAAATGTGTGTAGCGATAGGGATTATAGTAGGAGCTAGAGGTTTTAGGAGATGGGAGGGAATGGGGTCAAGAGGGCAAGTGTAGAGGGAGAAGAGGAGATCAACAGCGACACTCCTCCCTCTGAGACAGTGGAAAAGACTCAGGAAGGCAGGAGAGAGTTAGGAAGAGGTTAGGATGGGGGAAGAAACAGAGGGGATGTTCTCGACGTATTGGATTCCACCTTTCCTTAAAATAGTCAGCAAAGTCCTGAGCGGAGATGGAGGAAGGAGAGGCGCTGAGGTGGTTTTGAGTAGATTTCAAAGACAGAGAACAGTCGGCGTGGGTTAGACTTGTGCATGTTGATTAGTGCAAAAAGTAGGGCTTGTTTTGTGCTTGCGAGAGGGCAGAGTTGAAACAGGATAGCATAAATTTGTAGTGAAGGAAGTCTGCGAGAGTGTGGACTTCCTCCAAGGCGTTCAAGTAGAACGAGTGGAGGAACGCGCATTAGCGCTGTGGGAATTTAGCCGGGGTTAGTGTTAGAAAGGCGAGGACGGCAGATAAAAGAAGGGGGCTGTAGATCAAGAGGCAGGACAAGCAGATTGTACTTTCCTGACCACAGGTTTGTCAGGGTCTGTAGCAGATCTGAGAGAGGAGAGGAGGAGCGTAAAGTGGACTCAAGTCAGGTAAGTGAATAGAGCGCAGGTTTCTGCAGAACCGGGGGGTAGATGAGTGGAAGAAGGGAGAAGCGAGATAAAGAAATGAGATGAGATGATGGTCAGAGAGAGGAAGGGAGGAATCAGAGAGAGAGAAGTTTTTTAGTGAAACCATGGTCTAAGTAGTGGGCCATCCTTGTGGGTGTGCTGGCAGTCCTCTGTTGAAGCCAAAAGAAAGGTAAGAGAAAGAAAGCGGAAGCCCAGAGAGAAGGGGTTCATCAATTGTGGCAATTGAATTCCCCAAGGAGAAAACAGGAAGTCTGAGGAGAGGAAAGAAAGGATGGCCAGAGTTCAAGGTGAGAGAGAAAGGCAGAAGGGGGATGAGTAGAGGTAGGTGGGCGATAGATGACCGCCACATGAACAGGGAGAGGAGAGAAGATCTGGACAGTGTGAGCCTCAAAGGAGGGAAAAGCAAGAGAGGGGGGAATAGGAAGGGTTCGGTAATGGCAGACAGAGGAGAGCAGGAGCCCCACGCCTCCACCCCTGCCATCAGGGCGCGGAGTGTGGGAGAAGGAAAGGCCACCAGAGGAGAGGGCAGCTTCCAGAGCAGAGTCAGACTGAGTGAGCCAGGTCTCAGTTATAGCAAAGAGAAGCAGGGAGTGAGAGAGAAAGAAGTCATGTACAGAGAGGAACTTGTTAGAAAGAGAGCGTGCGTTCCAAAGGGCGCAGGAGAAAGGGAGAGAGGAAGGAGGGTGGCAGGGGATGGGTATGAGGTTGGAGGGGTTGACACCAGAAGGAGTAGAGTTGCATGTGGGAGGCGAGGACGAGAGCAAGTTGAAATAAGACAGGGACCAGGATTGGGAGAGATATCCCCAGAAGCAAGGAGGAGAAGCATGGATAGAAAGAGGATGTGTGAGGAGGATTTGTAGGGGTGTTTTTTAGTGCAGGGGATATAGCTGTGTGGTGTCAGAGGACGCAGGTAAGAAAGGAGTTCATGTGAACAGAGAAGTGGTGACGAAAGGAGAGATGGAGATATATGAATAGAGTTTGAGACATACTGAGGCTGGTAGAAAGAAGTGCATAATTTGAGAAGAAGTGAAGTCACAGCAAATATAAATGGTAAAGGCAGCATCACATCAGTAATGATGCAGTCTGGTAATGATGAAATCCTCCTTTCCAGCGTAGGTCAAATGCAGGAATCAGGGCCAGATGGGGTGTCCACATTGATACATTGATACATTGTGTGGGTTTTGCACTACGCAGTCAGTCAGAGCCAGGAGCAGCCAAGGGAAGGAGGTAGGGTGCAGGAGTCAGTGACTCCCTGCACTAGGCCAGCAGCCCCCAAGGCCCGAGATAGCCCTGAGTCATTCAGTAGAGTGAGTGTTGCCAGGGACAGCCCTCAGGTTAGGGACCCTGCCACTTACTTTCTAGAACCAGTTAGGGACACAGCAGAAGCTGCGCATCCGTCCAGAGGTTTGGGCTCAGACCTTTTCGCTGCCATTGCAGTAGTCATCCTGGTGGGATCGCCCTGGATGGTGGTTCCGGTGTCGTCGCTCATGGGATCCTTTGTGAAGCCAGTTGCAGGCCCGAGCACTGGAGTGCTCGGCAGGTAATACACATCAACAAGTGCACCAACAATCCATTATCAGACATACAGTAGAGGCAACTCTTATTCGAACAAAAACCAGTGGCAATTCCCCAAAAAAAACAGGAAACACCCAGGTACATTCTGAATACATGCCTTAAACTTTCCTTAAACTAGCCCCAGCATTTCTGCATTGATTAATGGCCTATCAGATTAACAGCGGGGGTCCCTGGCAGTCCCATTCAAACTGAATTGGAATGCCAGGGATCCCTGCTGTGTTAATCCCATGGGTCGTTAGTCAATGCAGAAATGCCTTAAACGTGCCTCAAACTAGCCCAGAACATACCCAGCACATACCCAGAATGTAACCCGGCTAGTTTACGGCAAATGCTAGAATAAACGTTGCCTCTACTGTAGTGGCTGCGCAGTCACACACATTTATCTAACTTGAGGGTAAAGGGCAATTGTGTGGGGTACTGGACACGGGGTGGGACCACCCGGTGGCGGGTTAAAGGAAGTGTTGGCGTTCGCAGGGGCGCAAGATAGTGATAGCGTCCTGTGAGACGCAGTAGTTAGTGTCTCCTCTAGAGTGGGACACAGCTGTTATTCTATATGGTTCATGTGTTCTTAAGTAAAGTCTAATGGTTATACTATATGCTGTTGTGTAATATATATATATATATATATTGTCCTGCGAGGATCACTCCCCCTCTGGTGGGAGCCATCGCAGGTGGAGGCGCTGCACTGAGTACGAGGTTACTCTTATCTACTATATATTTCTGAAAGCATTGTATGTATGTGTCACTGTGTTCCCTGTCCCTAGCGGCAATCTCATTGGTCCCTGCCCCCGAACACAGCCGCTCATATGCCTCACACACTCACACGACTGCTCAGGCCCCCTGGCCCAGCATTCGCCGATATCCCACCCACCCATCACACACACACACATCTGACACACCATCACACACACACCTGCTCTCTGTCTCCTCTCCCCCCCCCCCCATCACACTCACCTCCCCCCTGTCCCGTGCTCCAACTCACACTCCCGCCTTCCCCTACTAGTTAACACTCCACTACCGCTTCACAACTCACTCTCTCCCGCTCCACTCCCCCCCTCAACACCCTCCCACACTCCACTCCTCCTGCATCCCTCACCCTCCGCTCCACGCACCTCCCTTCCCTGCCCCACTCACTCCCGCTCCACTTCACCTCCGCTCTCCCACATCACCTCCCGCCCGCTCCACTCACCTCCCGCTCCCTCCTCACCACCCTACCACTCACCTCCCTCCCCTCTCCACTCCTCCCCCTCCACTCACCTCCCCGGCGCACGGGATCAGGCAGTGGGCAGGGGCAGCCTCGCGGCCACCGCTGCACCTAAGATGGCGGCGGACGAAGGACCCCCTTCCTCCTTCGCGACTAATAGATGGATGGCGGCCACCCCCCCCCCACCGCGGGACCACCCCCCCACCCCACCAACCATACCCCCTCCACCCCCCCCCCCCCACCCCCCCCCCACCACCCCCCCCCCCCTCAGCCACCCCCCCCCCACCCCCCCCCCCCCCCCCCCCCGCCACTACTGTTCCAAAACCGTGCCCCTCCCAGTGGGTACTGGGGGTTTTACCAACCCCAACCCCACACCCCCCCCCCCCCCCCCCCCCCCCCCCTTTTTCCACCCCCCCCCCCCCCCCCCCCTCCCCGCCCCCCCCTCTCCCCCCCCCCCCTCCCACCCCCCCTTTTCCCACTGCCCCCAACCTCACGCCCCCACCCGCCCGTCCCCCCCCCCCCCCACCCCACCCCCCCACCCCCCAAACCAGCCCCTCCCCCATCCCCCCACGCCCTTTTTCCTCTTTCTTTCTTGTTTCCCCACCACCCCCCCCCCCCTCCCTTGTTTTCCCCCCCCCCCCCCGCTCCCCACCCACCACCCCCCCCCCCCCCCCCCGCCACCCCCCCCTCCCCCTCCCTCCCTCGCCCCTATCCCCCTCCACACCCACTGCCCCCCTCCCACCCCAACATCCGCTGTATTTCCCCCCGTTTTGCCCGAACCCCCCATCCTACCGCCCCCCCTTTTTACCCCCCCACCACACCCCCTTTAAATATGTAATTTTTAAAACACTCCTCCCCCACGACCCAACCCACCCCCCTGCCCCCCTCCACCCCCCCCCCACCGTTTTGTTGGGGCCACCCCCGCCGCCCCCCACCACCCCGTCCCCCCCTGCCCCCCCCCCCCCTCCTACGAGCCACCCTACCCCCCCGACCCCCCCCGCCCCCAGCCCCGGGCCCACTCTAGCAACCCCCCCCGCTGCGCACCGAACCCCCCCCACCTCCCCACCCCCCCCCCCCCCCACACGCCCCCCCCCCCGCACACTGTCCCACCCCTGGTTTTTTTTTTTTCTTCAGATTTTTGTTGTTCTGACTTGTTTTGCCCCTCCACGCACACCGCCACTTTTTAATTTTGTTTGGTGTAGGTTTTGTGTGGTGCATCCAGCCCCCTACCCCCCCCCCCCCACCTCACCCCCAGGTCCCTCTCTCTTTTGATGTAAGCAAACCCCCGCCTCCCCCCCCCCCCCCCCCCCCCCCCCTTTTCTGTTGCGTGCTGCTCCCCCACCCCCCCCCCCCCCCCCCCCCCCCCCGCCTGCTTTGATCTTGTTCTTTCTTTTCTCTTGTTCTGCCCCCCCCCCCCCACCACCCGCCCCCCCCACCCCCATTTTTTTTTCCCACCCAGTTCCCAAACCCACCGCCCTCCCCACAAAACCCCACTCTCCCACCCCGCCGCCCATGACCATTGTTTTTTCCCCACCTGTTTCTTTTTGTTTTGTCCCGACCAACCCCCCCCCCCCCCCCCCGCCCTCCAACCCCCCCCCCCCCCCCCCCCACCAGCCACCTCGCATCACAACCACCGACAAACCCCCCTCCCACCACCCACCTCCACCACCCCCCCCCGGCAGTAGGCGGTGGAGCCGCCCCAACCCACCCCCCCCACCCCCCCACACCCACCACCCCCACGCCGCCCCCCCCCCCCACCCACCCCCCCCACCCCCACCCCACCCCCCCACCCAGCCCTCCCCCCCCCCCCCCCAACCCCCCCCCCCAACCCCCCCCCCCCCACCCCCCCCCTCCCCCACACCCCCCCCCAGTGTCTGCCCCCCACCCGGGGGGGTGTGGAATCAGGCGTTCCACACCCTCCAAGCCCCCCCCCCCATCCCCCCACCCCCCCCCCCCCACCCCCCAACCCCACAGTGGGGCACACAACCCACACCCCCCCCACCACCCACCCCCCCCCCCCCCCCACCCCCCCCCCCCCCCCCCCCCCACCAACCCCACCCCCCCCCACCCCCGCCCCGGCCCTCCCACCCGTTAGCTCATCTTCTTCCCCCGTACCACCCCCCCCCCCCCCCCACCCCCCACGCACACCCCCCCCCCCCCCCCCCCCCTCTCCCCTTGCCCCCCCCACAGCCCCGCACCGTTTACCACTCACCCACACCCACCCCGCCCTCGCCCCAGCCCCCCCCCCACCCTACCCACCCACCCCCCCCTACCCCCCCACCCACCCTTTTCCATCTTTATTTTCCTCTACCAGCCAACCATTTGCTTGTCCCCCCCACCACCACACCGACACCCACCCACCCCTTTCCTTTTCCACCCCACCCCTCACCCTCCCCCCCGCCCACCCCCCGCCCCCCCAACACCCCCCCCGCCTGCCCCCCCTCCACCCGCCCCCCCAACCCCCCCCCCCCCCCGCCCTCGCTATGCCACACCCGCCACCACCTCCCACCCCCGCCCCCGCCACCCACCCTCCCACCCCAACCGCCACACCCCACCCAACGAGCCCCACACACCGCCCCCCTTTTTTGTGAGTCCCCCCCCCCCCCTCCGTTTCTCTCCGCCCCACCAACACCACCAACCCACCCCCCCACCCCCCCCCACCCCACCCCAGAACCCCCCCACCACCACCCACGAACAAGGCCACCCCCACTCCCTCCGCCCCCGCTCCTAGTGATCACTTATTTTTCCCCACCCCCCTCCTCCTGCAACCGCACCTCCCACCGGTAAGCCCCTCCCCACCCGGCGCCCACCCCCCACCACCCGGTACACCCCCCCCCCCCCCCAGACCCGCCCCTACAAGCCCCAACCCCCCCCCCCACCCACACCCCCACCCAGCCCCGGCCCCACCCCCGGCCACCCCCGACACCCCCCCCCAGCACCGCGCCCCCCCCCAACCCCCCACCGCCCCTCGCCCCGCTCTCGCCCACCCCACCACCCCTCCCAACCACCCCCAACCACCCCCTTCCCACCCCCCCCCCCACCCCATCCCCTCCGCCCACACCCCCGCGACCCGTTTGTGGTGCATTGTGTCTCATTTGCCCCCCCTCCGCCCCCACCCCCCCCGCCCCTCGCCCCACCCCCCGGCCCGCCGTCTTCGACCACCCCTACCACAGCCAACTCACACCCCCCCATCCCCCCCCCCCGCCCACCCCCCCCCCCCCCCCGTCTGCCGGATGAGAAGGTGACCGTTTGTGTGTGATGTGTTGTGTGTGTGTGCACATGTGTGTGTGTGTGTGGTTACAGCTGTGTGTGTGTGTGTGGGGGGGCAGTGTGTGTGCCCCCCCTCCGTCCACTGTACCCCTCCCCTCCTGTCCAGTGTCCCCCCCCTCCTGTCCACTGTCACCCCCCCCCCCCTCCTGTCCACTGTCCCCCCCTCCTGTCCACTGTCCCCCCCCCGCCCCCCCTCTTCCTGTACACTGCCCCCTCCTGTCCACGCCCCACCTCCCTGTCCACTTCCCCCCCCCCCCTGTCCACTGCCCCACCCTCCTGACCGTTCCACTGCCCCCCATCTGTCCACTGCCGCCCCCCCTCTGATCCACTGCCCCCCCCCTCCTGTCCACTGCCCACCTCCCACTCCCCCCTCGTCCACTGCCAATGCCACCCCTTCCTGTCCATCTCCCCATACTCCTGTCCACTGCCCCCCCCTCTTCTGTCCACGTCCCCGTCTGGCTGCCCTCCTGTCACGTCCCGCTCCCCCATCCTGTCCACTGTCCCCGTCCTCCCCTCCTCCTGTCCACTGTCCTGTCCACTGTCCCTCCCCCCACCTTTTCCTAGCGGCAAATTTAACTCACGGGCAACGCCGGGTCTCTCAGCTAGTTATTACTATAATTGCCCCAGGTTCCCCGTGGCGGAAGCTCAGCTCTCCTGTGAGCCTAACAGGTAAAGCACCACACCTGGTAACACTGTATGTTCTCCGCACCCACACTATATCTGCGATTGGGTGGGGGAATACCCGTTACATGTGGTATGTCTAAACAGATATAGCAATCTATACAGGAATCATGATTGGGAACTCACATTCTCCCAGTTGAAATACAGCATTGAATAGCAATGAATGCAATGATGTAGACTCAGCAGTATGAAGGGGGATCTTGCTTGATATAAACTCCCTGGTGTCAGCAGAACAAACCCTCGATGGAAGAAACGACACCTTTAGTGCAACATTGTATGTTCACTCTCAATATATTCATAAAAGCAATTGTTATTGCACTTACATGAGCACCATGTGCATAGACACATAAAAATCAATGCGCAGCATCAGCGTACACCATACAATAGGGAAAAGGGACAGGGGACAGGGGACAGGGGGGGGGATCAGGGAACGGGCTTGAGAAAGGGGTATCCCCCCAAAACGTTACGTTGCCCCCCTTGTGAACCTACCCCTGGTGTATTTATTTGTTACTGTTTCTGTTTCCCCCCCCGTCCCTTTTCCCTATTGTATTTACCCCATTATCTTTGTTGTTGCATTATGTTACATGTTGCATTACGTTGCATCACTCTCTGCATTAACTTTTGTTCACATTAAATATCTTTCAGTGACATAATCCATAGTACCATTCTTCGTTAGACAGTGTGTACTGGGACTTTGTGTGTGGTAGTATTGCTTTGGGGGTTTGGGTCCCCCTAGTCCCGTTGGCACCCTGCAATTTCATTTATATATTCTAGAGAGTGCGGTCTACTCTATATATATTGCATTTATATCGCTGTTTTTTTGAGCGTTGCTATCACTGTATTCAGAAAGCCTCGATTACCTGTCACAGCAAAATTCCCAAAACAATGTGCCGATTTAAAAAAAAAATTTATGACGTCATTGAAAGGGAATGATGCCAGCCAATCAGAATGGCTGTGCTTCATTTCCCTTTAACAAGTCGTCACTAAGCCGGCGTCACATTGTATTTCAGCCAATCAGATCGTGGGAACCAATTCCCCAATCTGATTGGTTGTTGTACACCATGTGACTCCCTTTGGAAGACGTCACATACTTGACCTAAAATGACTCCGTCACATGGTGTACAACAACCAATCAGATTAGGGAATTGGTACCCACGAGCTGATTGGCTGAAATACCACATGACGCCGGCCATCTTGAATTAGTGACATCATGTTAAAGGGAAATGAAGCACAGTCATTCTATTTGGCTGGCATCATTCCCTTTAAATGACGTCATAATTTTTTTTTAAATTAAATCGGCACATGGTTTTAACAGCCAATCAGATGGCTGTTGAACCAGTTCACGCCCAAATGTGACATCACAAGCCATATTTAAGGCCGTGACGCCTCATTTGAGTCCAAGAAGACGACGAGACAACATCGGTTGGGATCTACCTTGGGGTTTTTTGGATTGACAGATGAAGACAGAATATTAAGAAGATTAAGAAATAATTACAGACGAAGATAGAAGAAGCTGATTAAAGATAGAAGAAAGAAGTATTGGGTACCGGATTCAGATCTTCATGGCGGATGGCATTGGATGCTGTTTGAGGCCTTCGGGGTACGTGAGCTTCCTGTTTCGCCGGGAGTCGGAGGGCCAGTGCTTCTAAAGGTAAGTAAAATATTGAATGTATGGAAATGTATTTTTTTACTGTTTTTTTCATTGGATGTGTATTTTTTTTTTTTTTTTTTCAAATGTTGTGTTAATATATTAATCTGTACCACTTTAGGGTACAAATCAATACATTAGGCCAATACTTTCTTGGAATTTCTTGCTTTTTATTGAAGCTGAATGTAATTGTTTGTCATTTGGCTGCTTTATTTAAAAAAAATTAATGCCGATATATTTTCGTTCTTAATTCATGATGTCCTGTGTTGGGTTATTCTTTTAATGGTTGTGTTGACGATATTTTATCATAATTAATTTCTTTGTTGGTTACTGTTACAATTAATTCATTGTTATTTTATTAATTCATTGATTTGATTGGTTACTGGTACAATTAATTCATTGTTGTTTTATGAATTAATTGCTTTGATTGGATAATGCTTTAATTAATTGTTGAGCTGGTTAGTGCTTTTATTAATTGCATTAGCTGGCTAGTGTTTTTATTTATTGAATTGGGGTGTTTCTGTGTTTTTTTTTAATGTTTTATTATTGTGTCTTTTGTGCATTAATGTATTTTGATTATGGTGCCAATTGAGTGCTATAATGGCTTATCATGCCCATATTTTTATATTGGGGTATGATGTACCACTATACTACTCAATGAGTACAGGGTGGGTATAGTGGGTCCGGAGTGGGTGCTCCTGTCTACTGTCTTCTGTCAGGGAATCCCCTGAGGAAGTGACGCAGAGTCACGAAACGCGTAGGGAGGAGGAGCCAAGTGTTTGAGCCAGTCCAGCCACCATAGTCGTGCCGATGCTGTGAGAGCGTACCTGCACCGCCCTGCCGCTGACGTCATCGGCTAGGAGTTTCAGAGAACGCCATTCAGGAAGGCTCCCTAGTGTGCATCAGGCTGCAGACAAGTGGCGGACGGCATCCATGAGTCATATCGTCATCCCCCATTTACTGTAAGTGTGGGTGATTTGTGTTTTAAAGTTTTTTAATAAAGTGTAAACGTATTACACCATTGTGTCAATCCTCTGTTCCTGCATGACATGCCTGACTTACGTCCCCTGTGAGTGCTGGTCGCTGCATGGAATAAGAGATCACTGCTGCCGGTCACGTGGGATCCGTGAAACACTGAGACAGAGCAGAGACACAGTTACAGATTCTCTCCCTTGAACGCACAAGATATTATCTTGTAAGTAGGGTTTCTTTGTCCGTTGGTTCAGAGTGGGGTCAGGAGTAGTGGCATACTGCGCAATTGGTGTGTACCTCTTATGTTTCCCCAGAATCACTGCGGACATCGTTAAAGGGAATTATCAACTCCCTGGGACTCTGTGAAAATATCCTGTACCATCCATCTGAGAATTTTTCATCCAGGACTTTCCATTTGGATCACGGTATCTGGGACATTTGTAGCGCCGGGACTTTTATTTTGTATTTGTATCCTGATGAGGACGCTCTTCATATTGGCTGTGGTAAGTAGAACTGTATTTATGTACTTTATTTATGCTGGCTAATGTTGTGATTAATAATGGGCAAATAATCTATTATCTATATCTGGATAATAGTTATTTTGCACATTACTGTACTGTATGTGTTTGGTGGTAGGGTGGGGGGGTTGTATTTATTTAAATATAGGCCATGTTTTATTTTTTACATAAAGGATTTATGATTGGTTCCGCAGGCCTGCGGGGACCCATGGAGACCACCTGGGGATCCCCGGATGCCCATGGGTACCACCTGCGGACCCACGTGGGACATCTGCGGGGAAGAACCGGGAGCCCTACAGCTGTGGGGGCCCGCAGACCCGCAGGGACCACCCGAGAGTCCCAGACCCCCGTGGGAACCACCCGATGGCCCCAGACACCTGTGGGGATGACCTGGGGACCCCCAGACACCCGCAGGACCAACCGTGGACCCCACGGGTACCACCTGGAGGTCCATAGTGCCTAGCGGGGACCACCGGGAGACCCCCAGACACACGTGGGCACCCCCGGGTGCACTGTGGGGCCTGCGGACACCCGACGGGCCCACCATTGGCCTGAGGTATTAATCCTGTATGTTAAAAAATAAATCATGGTTTTACAGGGGGTGGCTGGTGTATTGGTGTTTATTAGATTTTGTAATGGTTTATTGGGGGCCTAGGAAGTGGGTAGTGGGGCTGTTGTGTGTGTATTGTTTGTATTGTGGGTAGCGGGGGTGGGTGAAGGGGGTATTAGCCCCAAGGATGGGTGTTTAGACCTTGCGAGTGGGTAGTGGAAGGGTTTAACCCCTTCATTACCATAGCGGTATTAACCGCTAAAATAATGAAGGGGTTAAGTCCACCCGCAATCCACCCGCAAGGCCTAAACACCCACCAAGGGCCAAATACCCCCTTCACCCACCCTCGTTACCCACAATAAGCCTGGCACGGGTGGTTAACCCCTTCGTTGACTTAGCGGTTAGCCGCTAAGGTAATGAAGTTGCCTGTAAATGCATTTTTTCTGCATCTGATTCATGCCGGGGGTCTCCGGTGCTGGTATTAATGGGTATCAGCTCCGGAGACCCCTGGCATGAATCCAATGCAGGAAAAAGGCCTGATTTTTTCTAAGTCCCGTCTCGCCGCTCATCGCCAGCTTCTCCCCACCAACTTGCCAACTTTTCCTGGCGTTTGGATTTGGGGAGAAAATCGCCATTGTAGAGTGGTGATAGGCGTCAATAACCTACTCGCGGCTACTAGAATTGCACGAGTTTATGAACATTCCGAAAAGCGTAGATAAGTGGCTTATCGCCACTCCCTCTGCGATTTGTTTTTGAACAAAAATTTGGGGGGCGATTCAACCCTTTATCGCCCACTTATTAACGCTTACTGAATAGCAGTATGCTTTTTTGACAATAAGTGCTCAATAAGTGGCTTATGAACGCTTACTGCATAGGCCCCTTAGTCAGATAGATAGCCAAAGACCTAAAATATATTTAATGTAAAGGAAATGGAGAAAGAGCTGCATAAATTAATCCATACCATTATATTTGTGAAATGTTATTCCTCCCTAACTCCTCCTATTGCCCCATGTAACCTCTCCCTATAACTCCTATTATTCCATATAACCGCTCCCTATAACTCCTCCTATTGCTCCATATAACCTCTCTATAACTCCTCCAATAGCCCCATATATCCCCTCCCTATAACTCCTCCTATTACCCCACATAACCACTCACTATAACTCCTCCACTTGACCCATATAACCCATCCCTATAACTCCTCGTATTGCTCCATATAACCCCTCGCTATAACTCCTCCTATTACCTCATATAACCACTCCCTATAATCTCCTACTATTGCCCAATATAACTGTTCCCCATTACTCTTATTGCTCTATATAACCTCTCCCTATTACTCTTCATATTACCTCATATACCCACTCCTCCTATTGCCCCATATAACAGCTCCCTATAACTCATCAAATTACCCCATATAACAACTCCCTATAACTCCTCCAATTACCCCATATAACTGCTCCCTATAACTCCTCCAGGATGGGCTGCAGGTAAGCTCCAGGGGTTGGTGGCGGTGTGGTGGAGATGGAAGTAGGAGAGGCCGCAGACTGCAGCAGTCATGTAGGCCTTGGGGAACCTGATTTCAAGTTACAGGAGACTTTGGAGAAAAAAGGAAAGAGCAGAACAGAATCTGCTTAAGAAGAGAAACAAGCTTTATTGCAGATGTATAACAGTAAGAAAGCAGAGTTAGAAGAAGAAAACATTAAATGAAAGAAATGTTGGGGTTCTGAGAGAGATGTGCGAAGAAGCAAATACATTGTCTGCGTGATAATTTAACCCGATTAGAAGGTGAAATTGCTAAAATAACGGTGGATCCAGCCAAACAGAAAGGCCGAGAGTCTTAAAAACACTGAATTGTGGAAGTCTTTTACAGCTATTCCTGTGTCTAAACCGGAAATAAAATCTGTAACAATTCTCTTCAGATACGACTCAGTCCCAATATCAGATATTCTGATAAGGCTTGGCAGACAATGTGAAATACTGGCTCCACCTACAAGAATCATGGATGAAGAGGACATCTGGATAAGAGTCTGGAAAGTGCAAGTCAGACTTTGGTGATATGGCAATGTTACAAAACATCTGCCCAACTTTTCTTCATTGGAAGAGAAAAAGGAAACTGTTTTTACTATGGTCAGCCAACCTTGTGCCATAGATGTGGTTCAGCCAGACACTTAAGCAATTCTGGTGCTGTTCTAAAATGCAACTTGTGCCAGTCCTTGGGCCATGAGAGGGAAAGTTGTACAAAGATTAAATGTAATTTATGCGATAAATTTGGGCATTCCTATACGAATTGCGCAGAAGCATGGCATAATATTTCAAGAATATGGGAGCAGGAAGTGGACTTTGAAGACAATTAAGCATTCTATGAGCATGCCCTGAAAGTTGCAGACAGAATATGTCCGGATCCGCCTGCAGACGGGGTTTGTCCGGTTCAGCCTAGGGATGGTGTTTGTCCTGATCCTCCTGGGGACGGAGCTTGCCCGGATCCACTTACAGAAGAAACAATTATTGATAGTGTAAACATGGCCCAGGGAATGTCAGAAGACTCCTTAGAGGGAACCTCCCCAAATGTACTTTTAGCAGGGGAACGATCTGGGGAAATAGATGATCCTGCTATGATGGTATAAAGAATCGGAAAAAGCACCATCCGCAACGCACTCCCTCCTTACCTACAGATTTCAAGCAGCTCTGCGGATATTACCGCACGCTGGGAGAGGTTCTAATAACATCTTAGGGACCAACCCCACCTCCCGTTCACGCCACGGCGGCACGCACACGTGACACGTGTGCACCGCTAACCAGCTGCATGTCAACAATCAATAATCTCCTTATCACGCCCACCTGTCTCCTGCACTGCTCCACCTATCCCTGCCCCCGCTGTGGCCGCACCTCCACTCCTCCCCTCTGTCTCATTGGTCCTGATCTCCCATATATGCTCAGCTGTGCCGCTTGCACTTTGGCTGAGCATAGTTCCTTGTAGCCTTGCGGTTTCCCACGTCCCTGTTCCTAGCTTTGTCTTGCTTTCCCTTGTTTGCTGTTTGACTAGACACACATTATTTAGCAAAGTGTTTAATACTATACTTAAACTGTCCAAGCATTGAGATACGAATTATACCTGGCCTTGCACAATTATAAATACTACTGTGATACTTTACCTTGTACTAAAGGAGATATCTACATAATATTTTTGCTCAGAGCACTCTATGAAATAAGCCATTGTGGGTTAAGCAGAGAAACATGGTGCGTTTCATAAGCATACACTATTAACTCTATTGGGCGAAAGCCATAGGAGGATACATAGAGTGTTATATGTTATCAGAAACATATACTAACGTCATTTAGGAGTTCACATCATATTGTTTGGATTTTGATCACTTAGCAACACTACATTTAAAATAGAAAAAACAATAAAAATGAATGTTATTATGCTAGTGTAAATTCTTTTAAACATTTTTAGGACTATCAATAAAGTTTCTTTAACTGTTTTGTTTGCAGTCCTGTTAAGACCACTTTAGAATACTTATACCATAATATTCTGGTCTGTAGTGCGCCCATCCATAGGGATTCTTTGTGTGGACCGTGCCTCTCTAACACGATCCATCCACTCCTAGATTTGTCTCTATTTACCTTCCCGGCAGCACACAGCACCTTTTTGGAGTTTGAACGAGGTTTTGCACCAGTCTCTGTATAAGGAAACAAGTAAACAGGAAAAGTAAAAATAATTATAAAAAAATATCAGCTCTTAAGAGGGAAATTATGCCAGCTTTATTCACAGTTGAATTAGGGTAAATTAAAAGATCAAGGAGATATAAAGGTTGTTAAAAAATAAAATGAAACAACTTCAATATGATAGATACTGTATCACTATTAAAGGAGCGAGATTTTGACTCACAGAAATCTTATATTTCACCGGATCCCTTTCTCAGCTGTAAAGGAGCTGTGAGAAAAAAAACTAATCTATGGGCTCTTTGACTCTGGTGGTAATTATAGAACCAAGAGTAAGGAAAGTTTGGATATAGTTAGTAATTTCTATGCAGATTTATTTAAGGACGGCTATAGGGAGAAAATGAAATTTATATTAATACATTGATTATTCCTAAATAAAAAAAGGTAGAAGAATCAAACCTGACAATGAAAGTACTAGATAGTGAGGTCAGGGATGTAATAAGTGGGTTAAAAAAAGAATAAAACCCCAGGGACAGACGGCTTAACAGCAGAATTTTAATTGTTTAGTGATTTGTTAGTTCCTGATTTGACTAAAGTCTTTAACATAATGTTGCAGGAAGGTAAGATGTCCGGGTCCATGTGCAAGTCTCTTCTGACTCTGTTACATAAAAAGAATGATCCAGCGGATATAAAGAACTGGAGACCAATTTGTTTATTGAACACAGCTAGGAAAATCTTAGCCAGAATTTTGTATAATAGATTGAGAGAGGTATCTGGGAAACTAATCTGTAAGGCTCAGTATTGTGGCATTAAAGGGCGTAATATCACAAACGCGGTTATAAATGTAAGAGAGATTTTCGAGGTTTGTAAACCTTAGAAATTAGAGAAATATGTTTTATGCTTAGATCAAACTAAGGCATTTGACAGAGTAAAACACACGTGTCTCTGTGAAGTCTTATCTGCGTATGGTATTCCCGATTCATTCATAGGATGGATATCCTTGTTATATAAAGGTGCAGTGGGATGTCCACAAATAAATGGCTGGATAGGGAAATAATTTAGCGTTGAGACGGGGGTATGTCAAGGATGTCCTTTGAGTCCTCTTCTGCATGTTTACGCAGTAGATCCATTTTTTTTATAATTTAGATTATTTTATTTCCATTGATATTGATGTTAAATATAATTGGCATTGGTAGTTTGATGAAACAATGGATGTATGCCATGTTTCTGTACTGCATCGAAAACCAATATCAATACAAAGTATGAGGGAGAGAGGAGGGGGGGGGAGGGGATCCGCTCCCTTCATCGGATTTTCCTTTCTATAGTTATTTATCTGATGGAGTTGTGTTCGCACTTGGGTGAGAAATGTGCCGCCATCTCCTGGCTGAATGAAACTTTTTCATATCACTAAAGGTCTCTGGGTCCCTAGTTGTCTCTGTCTCCACACTGCCATCAAAAGAGAATGCATCTTCTAGAACTATCAAAGCAAAATTGTTTTCTTCTCCACCCCTGGGATATCTGTCTGAGCCAATCATGGCGTCCAGACTTTTAGAACTTTTTCGCCAGTGTCATTGACTAAACTTATCAATTTTTCCACCTGGCACACAAACCAAATTCTATTCCGGATTTTGGGGATTGTAGGAATTTAGTTCTGTTTCCCTAATGCTGCGATCTCACACCTCTTTGCTGTTGCGAAGTGAGCAATCAGTTTGAGTTCTACTTTGGCTAGACCCGTCGATGGTCTATTCAAAAGAAAGAGCCACGGGTCTAAAGGAATTGTGAGGTCCAAAATCCTCTGTAGCCAATCTTTGATTTTTTTCCCATATGGGTAGGGTGACCAGATTTTGAAAATGAAAAACCGGGACACATTTTTTTTTCTACATAACAGTTTATTTATTGTAGTACACTTATACTTTACTACCATTAGTCCTTGTTACGTGCGCGTGTGCGCGTGCGTCGGATGACCTCACTAATCGGGAAAAAAAAAAAAACCCAGATGTGAATGAATCTGAACCCCTTAACCAGTGTCAGGACGCCCCCTCTTCACAATTTCTAAAGCAGCAATCCCGCCTGGGATCTTACCTGATCCGCAGTCCCTCAAGGTACTATACTGGAGGGGAGGTGTTTCCTACCTGTCTTCCGATGTCTCCTGCGTGAAACTTGAGTCAGATCTGGAAGAAAGAAGGGTAGGTTACTTCAATGTAGGTATACGGCAGTTAAGATAAGACATAGAGGGTGAGGGAGACAGGGAGGGAGACGGAGAGAGAGGGAGACAGGGAGGGAGACGGAGAGAGAGGGAGACAGGGAGGGAGACGGAGAGAGAGGGAGACAGGGAGGGAGACGGAGAGAGAGGGAGACAGGGAGGGAGACGGAGAGAGAGGGAGACAGGGAGGGAG
>WSYH01003495.1:4711-27113 GCA_036426205.1 Ascaphus truei
GCTGAAGCTGGAATAACCTGAAAACCGGACCTGTTCGGGGGGCTTGAGGACTGGGGTTGAGCATCCCTGCTATAAATGATATCCTGAAATGCGTTGCAGATCCTTCACACTTAAGGGGTTAATTAACCCCTGCTGCATCCATTTCCACACATTTAGCCACACGAAAGACGATGACACTATTGTCCCCAAAGCAATAAGGCACTCAGTAGTTAGAAATCATGCATCGTGCAAGAGTAGACTTGTGGTTAAGGCACCTTTTTGAAGTGGGAGACCACAGTCAGGATGATGAGAAAGTAACCGTCTCCCTGTGCCCCTCAGATACCACCCCTTCCCCCCACACACCTTCTCAGGTGCCCTGCTGCTCTCACCTGTCTGTGCCTGGCGGGCGCTTCTTCCAGGTCTCAGGGGGGGAGACGTGTGACCGCTCATTGTCATCGTGCATCTGAAGTCTAATGGGACGCCGCAGACCCCAGGATATACTCAGAAGCCCCTCCACCACCAGCTCTCCCCCCTCCTGAGAAAAGAGAACCACATGCGGTGAAAGGGGAGACAGACAGAACGCAATCACAAGAAAGGGGCCCCCTGCTCCCGCCATTAATATTCCCAAACACAGAGCAATTACCCAGCTCATGCATGCAACCTCTCCCCTTAACGCCCCCCTCCCCCCAAATACAGGGGGAGCCCAGATCATGTTATGATCAATATGTTGCATAGTATGGCTGCCGCAGTCAGACTCGCGCAACGCACAATAGGAAGCTGCACCATCGTCGGCAGATGGCAATAGTAATCCTGCGGCCAACTGGGCAAAAATGCTAAATATTTCCGGTGCCGAGGTGCTACCCCAACGGATAACTTCTTAGTGACCCCCCTCTGTTCAGGTAAATCTTACAGAATAAAATATTGGGGGGTTAGCCGCTTTATTTGCCCTTTATTTGGGGTTGCTGTCCTGGGAGCTGAGCTCACACCCGGAGAGAAAAAGCCACCCAGCAAGGGCAGGACAGAGAACGGTGGCAATCACGGGCGCAGGAGACCAGGGCAGAGATACACAGTGCAGGTCTCCTCTGGGACAGAGATACACAGGGGAGGTCTCCTCTGGGACAGAGATACACAGGGCAGGTCTCCTCTGGGACAGAGATACACAGTGCAGGTCTCCTCTGGGACAGAGATACACAGTGCAGGTCTCCCCTAGAACAGAGATACAAAGTGCAGGTCTCCTCTAGAACAGAGATAAAGTGCAGGTCTTTGGGACGTTCCCTGGTCCGGAACCGACCTGAACGTTTATCCATAAATTGTAATTTATTTGGCATAAATTCGCATACACACAGTGAAACTGGCAAAAGGTGACACGGTGTGCTCATTTGCAAGTTATTTCCCAGAATCCCTTGCTGCAGTGGGAGCACTGTATGCTGGGGATAATGGTGAAAGGCAGGGCTAAGACATGTGAATGTGCTCACAAGTGATAGGTTTTTTGTTGCCTTTATCACCCACCATAACTTAAAGTGTGTCTGTCTCTCTCCTTTATTACACATTTCTATTACAATACAATCTGTTTATTCTCAAGAGTGCTGGGGACATGACCTATGTTGCCTTATAGATTTGGGAGGGTTAAGGGTCCCTCCTATTGCTCCCATGCACCGGTCATTATATAACTCTATATTCTACTTAGGAGTGCTGCCTGTAACACCGTGCTTTTTTTAATGTAATAAGTTACGGTGGGTCGCACGTCTCAGCCAGGTCTGCAGCCCTGCCCTTCCCCATTATCTCTTAGCATACAATGCCTTCACTGCAGCCAGGGATTCTGGGTAGTTACATGCAAATGAGCACTCGCAGTGTCACCTTTTGCTTTTTACTCATTGTAACGCGGACCCCTATAAGCGCACGCGTGCCGCATTACACAGCTTCAGCACAGACTGGGTTACAGAAGTGCAGAGCCAGTAACTCTAACCTATGATGGGTGAAAAGTGACAAAATCCTTGGACCGTACAGTGTACAGCATGTGTAACAGAGAGGCTGCTTGTTGTGTTGTTTGGATGCCTACACACGTGTGCCTAAGGAGGCTACCATGAAGTCTGTACATCCAATACTGTCAGGTTTCCCGCACACTCCACATGTTAAGCTGCGAAGATCGCTCTGCGAAGGGTGGAGGGCTAGTCCTCATCCTGCACTGTGCTCATAACGAACCCCGACCCCACGGTTCCAAAGAGCACTGGGGTTCAGGGGTCACAGAGATAAGGAACGTGATAACCCTCACACGTCTGATCCGCCACTTTTAGGGAAGTCTGGCTCTACGTCTAGAACAATCACACCCATCCCGGCATCACAAGGTGACGGCAAGAGGGGAGCGGGAGGTTATCGATGCCTGGTGGGACCTGGTGACATCTCGGCTCTTACAATGCTCTCACCACAACTTTCTTTTTGCAATGAATGTGCTCGATTGTTTCATTGTCTTAGACTTGGGCACTTCCCAACACCCTATGAATGCTGAGGCGGTCACGTACACACTGAGAAGACTGCCTGGGGCTTTATATATGCACGTGTGTCAGTGACTCAGGAAAGGCTCCGACCCTAGTAACCAACTCTCGTCATTCATAAGGACCATTGTGCATTGCTAAAGCATTTATAGTTTGTGATATCATTCCATAATAGCACAAAAGGGGATTCTTTGCCTGGACCCCCACAATGCCCCCCTCCCCCCCTGCATTGAGTAGATTGGTGGAATAAGCAGGACAATAATTTGGAGGCTGTGTTGCTTTTATTTAACCCTTTTCATGCCATGGGGCAGGAGTGGGCAACTCTAGTCCTCAAGAGGAGGATTTTGTACACCACAGCTCGGACCATGCAAGTGGGTGAGATTGGACAGGGGGCGCAGATCAATATTGTGACGTGTTCCGTGGAGTTTATGGAAAGCATGAATCAATAAATCAATCATTTCAGAAATGGAGCATCCTGGGAAAAAAACAATCCAATAACAGAAACCGACCCATACTGCAGATACTGCTTCTGTCTCTCAGAAATCCCTCCAGCTTTATTACTATGTGGGCCTCCCTTCCGTTACTATAGTTACCGGCGGACCCGCCATGTAGGCCTCTATTTATAGCACGCTATGCCAGCATGGTATCCCAGGAGGCATTGCGCGCCTCGGACATGCATTGAAGCCCGGTTACCCTGGCGTTCTGCTATACACAGAAATATACACATGGCGGTTATGTGCTGCCGGTGCCGGGGCCGATACAGTCTCGCAGCATTCAGCGGGAGTTACATATCCTCCGCCCCAGATCAGCAGAGGCAGGGCGCGGCCTGAGTAGGAGTGGGGACAGGCCGAGTAGGAGTGGGGACAGCCTGAGTAGGAGTGGGGACGGCCTGAGTAGGAGTGTGGACAGCCCGAGTAGGAGTGGGGACAGCCCGAGTAGGAGTGGGGACAGGCCGAGTAGGAGTGGGGACGGCCTGGGTAAGAGTGGGGACGGCCTGAGTAGGAGTCGGGACAGCCTGAGTAGGAGTGGGGACAGCCTGATTAGGAGTGGGGTCAGCCTGGGTAGTAGTGGGGACAGGCTGAGTAGGAGTGGGGACAGGCTGAGTAGGAGTGGGGACAGCCTGAGTAGGAGTGGGGACAGCCTGAGTAGGAGTGGGGACAGCCTGGGTAGGAGTGGGGACAGGCTGAGTAGGAGTGGTGACAGGCTGAGTAGGAGTGGTGACAGCCTGAGTAGGAGTGGCCTTTAATAGAGGCTCGCATGCAACGGTAATAATAATAAAAAGAGACCTCAGGTCAATCCAATAAAACGTATTAAAGCATTTAAAATATAGGTCACAGGAATACACAAAGGTGTGCGCCTGATACACGAAAGGGAGAAGCCTTACCTTGTGCCGTGCTGAGAGAGGCGAGGTGTACAGGAGCCTTAGCTGCGGTGTCCAGCTCTCTATGGGGAGTATATATTAAGGTGCTGTGCCAGCTCTCTATGGGGAGTATTATAAGTGCTGTCCAGCTCTCTATAGGAGTATATATAACGGTGCTGTGCCAGCTCTCTATGGGGAGTAATATAAGGTGCTGTGCCAGCTCTCTATGGGGAGTATATATAAGGTGCTGTGCCAGCTCTCTATAGGGAGTATATATAAGGTGCTGTGCCAGCTCTCTATGTTATTATATATAAGGTGCTGTGCCAGCTCTCTATAGGGAGTATATATAAGGTGCTATGGGGAGTATATATAAGGTGCTGTGCCAGCCGCTCTCAGGATGCTTCTGTTGAGCTGCTTTGTGCGGTCCCTTTTATAGCCGCCGGCAGCCACACGGAGCTGTGTTTCCCAATATAGCAGCAGCTGTGAACGTGAGAGGGGGGGAGGGATGTGAGGAAGGTGACGGGGGGAGGGGGAAGTGGGGGGGGATGTGACAGGGGAGGGGGGGGGGGGAGCGTTCCCAGCATCCCACTGGCTGGGGATAAGATTGGCTTTTCCGGCCGGAGTCCGTGCGTTCCTAACAGCGGGGTGTCCATGTGCGCAAGGACACGTGTCCCAGACACCTCATCACACCGCGGCCAGCTGTCCCCACTCCCCTCAGGCTGTCCACCATCCTTACTCAGCCTGTCCACGACTCCTACTTCAGCCTGTCCAGCATCACAAACCGACAAGTATTCCGTTTTTTTTTACTACATGCCTAATACAGAACTTTTTGGGGGATTACTGGATCTGAGGGCTGTCTTTCCTTTCCGGACGCAAGAATGGAATAGGGAAGGGGTGGGGAGAATATAGGGATGGCACTCTCGCTTCAGCTTAGTAAACGTAAGTATATTAATAACAAAGGTGCAAAAGGGGGAGATTGGTACGTATGGAGATTTGGGGAAAGGAGCACCCTTTTGAAAGCACTCGTTGAATATAGTGATATGATAAATTTAAACCAGCAAGAATGGTAATCTTGTTTGCATTATTTGTTTGGGTTTAGCACCTGCATTATATGTGACTATTTTGAGTGCCGGCTATGCACTTTCTTTATATTGTATGTAGATGTAGCC
Organism: Ascaphus truei; assembly: GCA_036426205.1. Taxonomy (NCBI): domain Eukaryota; kingdom Metazoa; phylum Chordata; class Amphibia; order Anura; family Ascaphidae; genus Ascaphus; species Ascaphus truei. The sequence continues at coordinate 9,712 of WSYH01003495.1, forward strand.
AGGTCCCCCTCTGTGTGTCGGCACCCCCCCCCCCCCTCCCGGTACTCACCTCCGCGGCGGTTGGGTAAGGGCGTGCCGGTCGCGGGTGAGGTGCGGGGCGCGTGTCTTGGGAATGCCGGGCGGTAGAGGAGCGGCGAGCGCGTCGCATGGGGCACCGGCGACTCCCTCAGAGGGCGCCGCCATCTTAGATTGTGCACGTGCATGCGCAGTGTAATTGAGCGAGGGGAGGCACTGAGGCAGGTCGCGCATGCGCAGTTAGAAGCGTGCGAAGCACTAGCCAACCAGGGAAGGCTCTTGGAAGGGACTACAAGTCCCATGAGTCTCAGGAGCGCCCCACATGATGCCAGGGACCAATAGGGTGTGAGGATCCTCCTTGGCAGAGAATAGGAAGCTGTCACAGAGCCCACGCTAGTTCAGTCGGCGCCAGGAGAGACTAGAAGGAGGTGAGGGTGCAGGGGTCAGTGACCCACTGCATTAGGCCAGCAGCCCCCTATGCCCCAGTTAGGCCCTCCACAATCTCCTATAATATGAGCCCCCCTATGGGAACTCACAATGCAGCACAAGAGAAGCGGACAGCGCACTAAGAACCAGTGCACGGGATTGTACTGAAAATGTCCCATGACAGGACTACACATTGCAAAACTACATAACAATATTGCAATAATAAAACTTACAACAGGTTTAAAAATGGGTGCGAGTGGTGACCGGGAGATCTGGAAATGCAACCGGAGAAGATGTAGCAGGTCCGGACCCGTAGTCAGGGCCGCCGACAGGGAGGGGCAGCCGGGACTCCTGCCCTGGGCCCGGCCTCCCTGCAACTCTCTCTTTGTGTGCAGGCAAGACAGGCCCTCCCCTTTCCTGGCAACCCTCGTTTGTTCAGCCTTGTGACGTCACAGCCACGCCTCTCCACGCGCCCGGCAATGGAGGACACAATGCTCAGGCGACAGGTGCGAACGCACTATGTCCGAAGCCTTAGGCCGCGCTTATAGCGACGGCGACGTGACCGATGTCGCCACTGGCGAAAGTTATAATTCAGTTTTAAGCGACGTCGCTGGCAACAAGGCCAGTGACGTCACGAAGGGGGCGGGCAGCTCTCTCTGATTGGTTTAGAGACAGTCACATGTGGCGACTGTCTCAAACATCTAATTTACCCGGCTTCGAAATTTTTGGTCGCTCAGTCGCCATCGCAATAAGTGCTTGCGACGGAGTCAATGTATTTGTTTTGGAGTGACGTCGCTGTTGCCAGGCACTATAAGTGCAGCCTTAGGCTCCGCGGGCCTGCAGGGCTCTCCTGTGCACTGGCCATGCGGCTTCAACAGGCACATCCAAGGGCCCCAGGTAAGCCTACACGGCCCGGGCCCCCTAAGGCTAAGGCCCTAGTGCCTCTCGCCACAGCGCTGCGGCCCCCCCCCGGTGGCTTATAGTGTGTGTGTATGTTATGGTGGGTAAAAAAAAGTGACAAAAACCCTCCACAGTAAAGCAAATGTAAATGTAAATATTACTGTATACTCATTTGCATGTATTAGACAGGTCTGCAACCCTGTCTTTCACCATTATAGCCCAACACACAGCACTTCCACTGCAGCAAGGGATTCTGGGAAATGACATGCCACCTTTTGTCTCAAGCTCACATTACATGAGCAACCCTTAAGCCAATGCAGCTGCTCAGTGCAGAGTATCCGGCATCACGACCATCCAAAGACTCTCTTCTGTGATAATTCACAGGTAACCCCTCCTTACCCGGCTCACGCTTGATCAGGTGAGCATCAGCGTCCGCGCGGCTCAGCGCTGCTCCACGTTCTATGGACGCAGCCTTACAGTGACATCTCCCAGAGGACGAGGGCACACCTGTTACATATATACTCCCTTTCAGTGGGCCTACCACTAAAGGGGCACATACCCGACATATTGAAAATAATAAAGGGAACTCCATACATTTACATTACTTACACAATGAACATTTAACATGGTGAGACTCCCCACCTTCTTCCCTGTTGGTATGTGGGATCCTCCTGAGGTCTAGGGCCTTAGGCCCCCACCCCCAATAATTGTAGGCCATGGTGACATCCCTTGTCACCATAGTTACATGAGAGGTGTACTGGACCCTCTAACCTATGCCCACTCGGGATGACAGAGTGGGTTCCTTCTGGAATGTGGACGGAGTCAAACTGACAGTTGCACAAACTGCAACATTTACTTAAAGGTTATTGCTTAGTGCAATAACAACCAAAATTATCCTCTTATAGATGTAACGGTGTTTCCCCCAGCCAATGGGCGTTTCCTCTGTTACCAGGTGTGTGCTGCGTGCTACCTGTTGGTTTACAAGAGGCTGAGGTGTCTGCTGATGTTTGTGGGGACTGCAGAACAGGCTACTGTGGTACATACCCGACATTTACTCCATGGTACCCAGCGCCTCCATCTGCTGTAGGCTCCAGATGTATGAAGGTATTCTTCCACAGTAGAACAGACTCTCTTCCCCCCGGAAATATTACACACCAGGCAGGAGGTATATATCACAGGAACTGGATTATTCTTTCTCTGCTCAGCACAGTCTCTAGGCAATTCTGCCCAATGCAGTCACAGGTCTGGTCTCTCAAACTTCAGATGGTTCCTGGACCAGCACTACGCCCCCTGATGAAGTGGCAGGAGGATTTTTATACTGTACCTCACCGTTCTAACATACACTGGCAACATCGTCCTGTAACTGCGCCAACGTCCTGGGATCATCTAGTCCCCGTAGACATTCAGCTGAGGACTTGCTTACCCTTGTGTGTAAGGCTATCACAGGTATACCTGTCACCCAGGTGCGCCAGCACCACGCGTTTTGCTATTTAACAGACACCCTTGACACTTTGTATCACAGAAGAGACTCTTTGGAGGGTCGTGACGCCGGATACTCCGCACTGAGCAGCTGTCCATTGGTAGCCCCTGGAGCTGACGGCGGACAGGCTGCGTGCTATCGTGTCATGCGCTTTGTAATATATCTCTTGTACGTGCAATACTACCCTTTTATACTGCCGATACATGTCATACAATGACTACACTAGGAGTGGGTGTGCGATCTCTCTTGTGGAGACAACGTTTTTGAGACACGACAAACCAGAAGTGGACTCATATATATACACGCACTTATATATCGGCACGTTAAATGAGATTGTTTGTTCGCGTTTCGGTGTGGCTGGTCACTAGCACGTCTGTTCCCTCGCTGTGATCACTCATGATCAGCACAGCTGACACGACCCTGTTTGAGAGATAATTCCCCCTTTATCCAGTTTCTCAGGCACTGCTGCGCCAGCCTTTATTCTAAAGCTTCTCGCAGCCGTTGTCGTTGCATCTCCTGTATTCCACGCGCTATAAATCGTGTTCGTGCCGCCCGGCACTCACGGTCGATCTGTTTAATTATAAGGGTTTCGGATTTTTGGGGGGCAGAACTGCGCCCGATAGAAACCCGAGTCAATTGCTATACGGTTGGGAAAACATAGCTCTCCATGACCCGGTATTCAGAGCGGTACGCCGGGCGAGGATTTCGACTAAAGGCTGGCGCCTCAGGAAAAGATATTTAGATTTTGTCGCAGTCACACCTCGATGAACGGCACATATTATTCTGATATAACCGGCTCCTGCAGCACTGATAAGATAATAACAAGCCTGGGATCCGCACTCCCGTCAGGTCTGGACACGTTGGTATCTCACCTGGTGAGGCCGCAGCTGGAAGCTCGTTCCCTCGTGATAAAAGTTGTAGGTTTTTAGGAGGGACAGCAGTTCAGACCTGGCAGGGAAAACAGAAGGGCACACACGGTGACTTTAACCTGTTTGCTGCTGGGGATCTTGGGGCTCGTAATGTGCGACATGTATCGCTGGCAGCCAAGGGGTTAAAACGAATGCATCGGTGTTACACGTTGTAACGCTGGGGGTCACGCAGGGGTCAGCACGTGAATGCATCGGTGTTACACATTATAACGCTGGGGGTCACGCAGGGGTCAGCACGTGAATGCATCGGTGTTACACAGTGTAACGCTGGGGGTCACGCAGGGGTCAGCACGTGAATGCATCGGTGTTACACATTATACATATCGGGGGGTCACAAAAGGGTCAACACGTAATGCATCGTGGGATCACAGTGTAACCCTGGGTCACGCAGGGTCAGCCACGTTGAATGCATCGCGTGTTACACTGTATAAACGATGGGGTCCCACGGGTCACCAGGGGTCAAAACGAATGCATCGGTGTTACACATTATAATGCTGGGGGTTACACGCGGGTCTCGCAGGGGTCACACGCGGGTCTCGCAGGGGTCACACGCGGGTCACGCAGGGGTCACACGCGGGTCACGCAGGGGTCAGCACGTGCATACATCGGTGTTACACAGTGTAACGCTGCTTTCCAACCTGCCTCTGTATTCAGCACCTTACCCCACTTGCACAAATACACGGGGGTCACTCGGGGTCACTCGGGGGGTCGCTCTCCTACCAAATCTGGACCACACAGACCGATGGAGAGGCTCCGCTGACCTGTGACCCAGCAAAGTGCTTCCTAGGAACCAGAATCCATCTGCGGAGCCCGGATTTGGAATCTGATTTATTAACAACATGGCTGCCAGAGGCCCAGGAATGTTTTTTGACCCCTCCAAGGGGCCAGGAAGGCTGTGCATCCCCCCCAGAGGGGGCCCAGAAGGTTTTTGACCGGCCCCCAGAGGGCCCAGGAAGGCTGTCACCCCCCAGAGGGGCCCAGAAGGCTGTGCACCCCCAAGGGCCCAGGAAGGCTGTGCACCCCCCAGATGGGGCCAGGGAAGGGCTTTGCAGACACGCCCCCAGAGGGCCCAGTAGGGAAGGCCTGTGCACCCCCCCAGAGGGGCCCAACGGAAGGCTTTGCACCCCCCCAGAGCGGCCCAGGAAGGCTTTGCACCCCCCAGAGGGGCCCAGGAGGCTTTGCACCCCCCCAGAGGGTCCCAGTTGAAATGGCTTTGCAACCCCCCCTGGAGAGGGGCCCAGAAGGCCCCCCTTTTTTTTTAGCGGGGCCCAAGCATGGGTTGCACCCCCCCAGAAGGGCCCAGGAAGGCTGTGCACCCCCCCAGAGGGGCCCAGGAAGGCTTTGCACACACCCCCCGCCCCCTTATGAGCTATTTTAAAGTGATGCCCTATAAAGCAGATTAACAACACCAATCATTTCTTTTCCTAGTGTTTTTCTGTTAAACATTTATTTTAATTTGTATTTAAAAAGACCCAAACCTGCACATGGCAACTCCTGCTTTTTATCCCCCCTCTCTCTGCAGCACAGAGCTGTTTTCCATGCCCGCAAAGGGTCTGATCATAAAAACAAATCATATCCTAATATTTGCAGATATGGCCCTTTGCGATGGACTGGAACGTTACTAAGGGCTGCCGGCCCGGCCGCCATATTCATTCAGGTTTTGGGCTCATTTCTTTAGGAAAAAACTGGTGGTGAAAACAGTCATCGTACTGTTCAGCAGGGGGCCCAACTCCCGTCCTGCAGCCCCCCGAACAGGTCAGGTTTTCAGGATATCCCAGCTTCAGCACAGGTGACTCAATCGGAAGCTCAGTCAAAGATTGAGCCACCTGTGCTCAAGCAGGAACTGACTGATCCACCTGTGCTCAAGCAGGAACTGACTGATCCACCTGTGCTGGAGCAGGGATATCCTGAAAACCTGACCTGGGGGGGGGGGGGGGGTGTTGGGCGCCGCTGCTGTACAGTATTGTGAAGAAACCGTTAAAAAATAAACACGCACTTTAAGCGCGCTGACGCCTGCTCTCACGTAGGAGACGCGTTCCGCCTGTCCTGAACCACGCAATGGCAGGTGGGGGAAGGTGAATGTAGCAATGTCACGCTTAGTAATCACGGACAGCTCGGAGACGATGGATACAGCGATGTCACGCTTAGTAATCACGGACAGCTCGGAGACGATGGATAGAGCGATGTCACGCGTAGTAGTGTGTTAGTGCTTTAATGGTGCACAACCCCCCCACTGCTTATTCAGTTATTATTATTATTTATTATTATTATTAAAAACCTACAATGTCTGTTTTATATAAAAAAGAAAGAATAATACTAAACAGGGGTGTCCCCTTTTTCTGTACCTAGTGGGGTGTGACCTCTCTGGTACAGGAAGGGTTAATGCAGCTGTACGCTGGTCCTCGCGACGCTGAGGACTAGTCACAGTAGGACTGTCCTGTCCATACCTCGGAATGCACTTGGTGCTGCTGATCCTCACGTGTGGATTACACGCGCATGCGTCCTCCTCCTCCATCCTCGCCGCTTACAATCCTCCTGCAGGGGACACGAAGAGCACTTTACACCAGAGGCTTCGGCGCGGCAGAGACCGGGCACACGTGTTACTCCCGCAAATCACATTCAAATGACTCTCCCGGCTAACCCTGGTTTCTAACCGTGGCTCTTCTGCCAAAGCCTTCCCTGGTACTCATTAAATGCAATGACTTTCCTAATAAAGATGTAACAGGAAAGAGACATTCAGCCCTAGCAGCAAACCGGTTACCTAAAGCAGGGGGGCTCAACGCCGGGCCTCAAGATGCCACCAACAGGTCAGGTTTTTAGGATATCCCTGCTTCAGCGCAGGCAATGAAGTCTACGACTGAGCCACTGATTGAGCCATCTGTGCTGAAGCAGGGATATCCTGAAAACCTGACCTGTTGGGGGGCGGGGGTCTTGAGGACCGGAGTTGAGCACCACTGACCTGAAGCCTTTACGTGCCCGCTCTGCCTTATACAAGTCCCTGCCCACCCCCACCTCCCTTCCCCCCACCCCCGTTCCCCCCACCTCCCTTCCCCCCACCCCCCACCACGCCGTTTATATTGCACGCGGTTTGTGCAGAGATTTCCCCCGAGGTTTCATGTCCCCCAGCAGCTGCATTCTTGTTTTTTTGTTTTGTGTTCCCCTTTGCACTATTCTGTCCCATTTTATTATCTTTGCCCCTTGCTATTTATTGCTGTTGCATTTAGCACTGCAGTTCCTTGCAGCTTATCTTGCTTGTCCTGTCCCTTAGCAATATTGTCTCATGTTTATTTATTATCTCCTGGCAGGGGGATAACTCCTCCCCATCGTGGGACACCCTGCTTTAGGACAGGGGCTGCAGCAGCAGCTGTCGAGTAAGCTCTGCCAGTAGCAGAGATCTAACTATTACAGAACATAGATTGGGTCAGAGAAGGAAAGTAAATCGTGTGTCGCGCTAACACGTTTCTGTCTCCGCAGTGGAACAATCTAGCGAAACGCACACTCCTTCGTTCACTGGGCCCCCGAGCAGGCTCAGAACACACTGTGACAAGGCACACCACAAGGGTGAGAGGGGAATGCGCTGGGCAGATTGGGTACCAACCGCAGGTAAAGCCCTAGTTGACTAAGAGTAAGAACACAGAAATCCAAACAGGGTATGAGGCCCTGATAGGACAAGAACCCCACAACTGCACTCTATGAGGACAAATACTTGGTGGAACTGAAAAAATGTCCCAGGCTGGTAGCCTACAGTGCTAAAGGACGCAAAACAAAAAAGTGTTATTAATACATACTAGGGAACAAAAACAGGGAGTGTAGGGTATAATCAAGGTGTATTAAAAACCGGGTGGTAGTGACACAGAATAGAGGATAATGGTTCCTTCACAGCTCACCGTGGAACATCTCATATATAGGAGAATATATGTCAAAACATCTTTAGAGTATCAACCATCAGGTATCCACAGAAAAAACTAAGATTAGCAGTTTTAAGCTCCTAATAGTGAGCTGTATAGATGCTAGTTGCCTAAATTGTACTGACAGAGTATCAAGTAAGGTCCCTGCAGGTAAATGGGGATACTGACACAATGTAACACCTTGGGTTGTGTAATATTATATCCCCAGCTTGCTCAATGCACACAAACTTGCACCATCCACAAAGTGATGCAATATGTATCGATGGGTGGAGTGTATAGTAACACTAGTATGAGGCAGGGGAGGTAGCGCTATCAGCGTATACACACAAGTACTTGCAAACACCCGTCCCCTGAATAAAGTTATAGCCCATCAAAAGTCGCCGACATTGCCTTTAACCATGCATATTACTGCACATGTCAGGTAAATAACTCAGGGCGAAAGGGAAGGTAAGTAAAAGCCGGCATTCAGTACTACCAGTATCACCGGGTTGGTGTCAGTTTCCACGGTACACTGGAGCTCCTAGCATCGCTGGTCGCCGCCACCGACGTCAAAGAAATGACGTCATCTAAAACCGGTGGGCCGTTTCGCGTAGAAAGCTATGCTTCGTCAGGGCAGGACCACTCCTTCTACCCTATGCACCATGAGATTCTTATGTTAACAATAATAATAGCTTGGAGAGCGATAAGCATTTTGTGTGTTTTTTGACTAGGAGGAAGCCTGACGTAATCAGGATCCACCTGGGAGGGAACGATGTGGGTACCAGTGCTCTAGGTACCTGCTAAACTGGGTTTACCTTGAAGAGGTTGCCAGGCTTGAATCATGTTCTCATCAGAAGATGCAATCGAAAGACTCATTTGTTACACAGACTTAGGTTCTGAATGTTAAACTGTCACTAGTATATTTTAGACTAATTGAAAGCCATCAGTAGGCTCATCCTCCCCCCGAAGGGAAAATGGTAAAACACAGAGGGTAAGGACAGGAAATTGGCACAGAAGGGACAGGGGGGGGGGGGGGCACCTCAAATAAAGGAGGTCTCTGATCATTTTATCAATAACGTCAGGTAATAAACAATCAGTGCGCAGGGTCACAGCTTGGGTTGGGTGTTTGTCGCCAGTAAGTGACCTTAATGGATCCTCCAGGTGGTTGAACAGTCAGACCAGCCAGCTAAAGGGTGCCGGGGAAATGCTAAGAAGGCGCCAATTTATGCGGTTGCGCCTGTGGTTAAGTCCCCAGAATAGATTGGGCAGACCAGAGGCCGATTCATGTGGCCGGGCTGGACCCCCTACCCAAGTCTTGTGAAAGCTGGGCGCCAACTGATGTGGTTAAGCCCAGGCTACCAAAAGGGAGGTCCAGGGAGGCCAGGGAGCGCAAAGGCATGTGAATAAAAACACATGTACAAATGGTGCAATATGTCTTCAGTCTTCTGTCTTCAGTAAATGTTCAGTACCCCAATCCAATTTATACTCACAGATTGCTCTGTGTTATGGTGTCCGTAAAGGTTTCGTTATCTTTCAGTCTTTATGGGGTTGTATCACCTGTGGAACCGCTTATAGTAAAAAGGTCCTCACCACATACACCGGGCTGAAAGAAGAGGAACAAACAAAGTGCAAAACAGTTATTTTATCTGCATGAAAGGGTAACATCACACCACATCTCCCTGCTCGGTGCTCACGGTAACACTGTGACGTGTGCGTCTTTCGGCTCCCGCACTTCCGGGTACGATCCCCGGATGTAGATCTGAAGTGACCAGATGACGTCACAGTGTACCGTGAGCATCGAGCAGGGAGACCACTGTGCCACTTCCGCGGTGGCTGTTTGATCATGATTTGATCTATCTGCGCATATTATTCAGAAACCATGTGAGTGTAGACACGGTAAGAATGTAAGACGCAGAACAGAGGGAAACGCCCTGTTCAGCCCCCGGGGCAGTGGAGATATTAGAGGGGAAATAGTTTAGAAATAAAGTGCTTAAGGAACTTGCCACGAATAGCACACCGGTGAGGACATGACAGAGCAGAGGTGGAACTAGGTATCTTCTGCGTTCCCCTTATTTATAGAACCACGGCCCCAGATTGATGAGCGGTAGGGGGGAGCGGAGGGGGCCAGACGAGACCCCCCCCCTCACTGGAGAGTAAGGTTGTGGTATATGGCTACAATGGAGAAACTAACCTATGCATATAAAAATAAATATTGGAAATGTGTTCATTTCTGGGAACCTTGGATGCAAGGCATGAACATGAATGGGGCGTTGGCTCGGATGGTACAGGGGTTTTCTCTTCCTCCAATCAGCTAACTGTTCTTAATTGTTTTTCATCTGTTCACAGTTGTTTTATCCTGTTAGCTACATATTCGATGGCTCCACTCTGGGCATTTGCATATTGTGCTCGGTAATGCGATCATGAGACACTGCATGTTGCACAATACCTCGGGACATACGGTAAATAATAGAAGAGGAAGCATGACTCACGGATACAATCATTTCATTAGTATATCCGATACATTCTTTATGGAACACAGGGGGTATGCAGGTGTAGTAATATGGGGACTGATTGTGACAGTAGGGGGGTAACCTGGCACACAAATAAAGGTTAAGCCCGGTTTTGGTTATCCCTTGCGACGGTGAAGAGGTACCCAGGCCATAAATAAAGGCATTATACCCGGCTAGGTGCCCCTGAGCTATATTGGGGAATTGGGAATGTCAGCTCTTCAACCCAATTGTGGTATATAACTGCATGTATAATAAAGATGTATGTGTTTTTACTGTTCCAGGAGTGCCCGCCATCGGGATGCGCCAGGCGTGAGAGTCAGGGGTTATTTTACTGGAAAATGTTGTCAGGGTGTGTTTGGGTAGAAGGGGGCCAGGGTTGCGGGTTACCCGAAACATGCACTCAGGAATCCCCCCAGATTCCTAAGGACATGAGGAACACAGACCACCAGATATAATCCTCCCTATAATGCAGTTTGCAGCTCACCGCCAAATCCCCCTGCTTCAGCACAAACCAGGGCAGTAAGACCGGGCAGGGGACTGGGTTACAGTACAGATCCCGGAATATTCCCAAATCCAAGAACCCAGTGAGGGGTTCTGTACCTTACTCACCAGATATAAGGTGGAGAGAGCGGTAGGGGTTAAATTAAAATGCAGAGGGTCAGCTCTGCAGCCCACTGCTGCCTGCAAGCCTGTAAATGTGTTAGAATTATCTATGTGTCTCCCACCAGGGATAAGGTGGTGAGGATCATATCATGTTTTAAATGTATGGGTTATTGTAGCAATGTTTTTCTGAATAAGGGGAAAAGAAAATGGTTTTTAACAATCCCCAAGGGTTATATTTTTATTACAGTAAGGATGTAATTTAGTATGGATAAAAATCCATTTGCATAGGGAGCTACTCCGCCTCTCAGCTTCAAAGGACCAGCTTCAAAGGCCAGGAGATGAAGGTGTTAACCATTGGGGTAGCCAGGATATGGACGTGTTAAACCTTTTGTTAGCAAAGAGAGATGAAGGAAGAGAATCTCAATAAGCATCCTGGAAAATGGTAGACTTTCAGGCGCTGAGCTGGCAGGGGGGCTAGCATGACAAATGGGGAAAGATGGCATTTATCACACATGCTCAGTTGCTATACTGAAGCTCTCTGCCAGGTTCTGTAGAGCCTGGCAGAACTCTGCTATAGGTGGGATGATTGGTTCCCACGCAAAAGATTGGCTGCACATGATACAGATAGGCTTTTGGTGTTTTTAAAAAGTCTGATGCAGCCAGTCAGGTGTTAGTTCCATCATGTAACAAGATTCACCTAAGATTCATCTGAGCTACAGTGTGCGGTGCAAAGGTCATAACATCGTAACTAAGGATTGCACACTGCTTCAAAAGTTTATTAGAACTAAGGATTTGAGAATGAATCCTGCAAGGACAGAACGAAAATATTCCTTTCGGCGAAGATACAGGGGTTGTGAGCGGCGCCCCTAGCCAAGGACTATTACATGGCTCGTTTTGCGCATCAACCCCACGTGTAGGAATTTATGCCTAGAGACTCGATTTCTGTGGATTTCGTCCCGTGTACATTTTATTTCGTTTTACCCCATCCCAGTAAGTGTTTTTCATGTTATTTTGTAAATCAAGCTGTGTATACTGCGTGCCTTCACGTGTGCATGTATACTGCGTGCCTTCACGTGTGCATGTATACTGCGGGCCTTCACGTGTGCATGTATACTGCGGGCCTTCACGTGTGCATGTACAGTGTGTCCCTTATGATTTGACGGGAATTGCTTTTATCGTTGTTCCTTTCTCTGTATTAAAACTAATAAAAAGAAAGTGCAAACAATAAAGATAAGTGACATGAGGTTATACACGCGGGTATCCTGCAGGACACGCGCTAACATATTTGCATTTTTTTAACAGCTTCAACTACTTGTGCAGGGTTGAGTTGCTTTTTTTTGTTGTAAATTCTTTAATAAAGCATTTCAGTTATTTATTTTTGTACAAAAAATGACACATCCATAAACCAAGACAAGCAGAAGAGTTCCTTATAATAGGGGTTCTCGATTCCAGTCCTCAAAAGCCACCAACAGGTCAGTCTTTGACTGCACCACCTGTGCTGAAGCTGGGATATCCCAAAAACCTGACCTGTTGGTGGCCCTTGAGGACTGTAGTTGAGTGTCCCTACCTTATGAGACTAAATACAATCTGTCGCATCCATCGGACTCCTGACCTAACCTATATTTCTGACCATACACTTTTATATTTGGAAAAGGATAATCATACTGAAAAATAAAACAATATTAAGCACATCGATGGTTGATATCCAACCACTGAATGCCCATTTCATTACTGAGCGATAGAGATGGAGTATATGGTCTCTTTGTTTTAGAATTGGTAGGTAATCAAATCTCCCCGTCTGCATCATCTGGGCCGGGTCTGGGCACGAAGCAGTGGTCGCTCTCTGTGACCACTGTCCACGTGTATGTGCATCATCCTCTGTCCGGAGGGTAGGACCCCCAGTCAGTCTCCACCACCTACCCCCTTCACTTTTTTGCTGTGAGCCCCCTGGCTGATCACGTCCCTCCAAGCATCATTCACCAGTTCTACGGATCCCAGGTGCTTTTATATTTATCCATTGTGCCCGCCCGCAGGTGAGTTAGCTTCGGGGCGCCCACCCCTCAAAGCTACGGGTAGCTGCTTTATTCCAAGAGAGGAGTAACCCCTCAAGCCGCAATCAACAAGTGCAGGTTTCCTACGTTTGTACTTCGGCATAATATCCCTTTTCAGAAGTATTACTCAAGGATCTTCTGAGACTTTAAACCCCCGTAATCTCCTTTATCTTCTTGTACTGCTCTCCAGAAATGCTTCATGTTTGGGCAGTCCCACCATATATGAAGTATTCTGGAGGCCAGGGTCATGTGTAGGATTATTAGCCCAGATAGGTTCAACTCGACCCTCTTTCCAAAGCACAACAAGTTCTGTATCTTTTCTTTACTTTATTGGGGGAAAGCAGCATAAAAGACAGGCACTTGTGAAGAGATGTTGGTGTTTAGATAATGTCTCTCTGTGGGTGCTTTGTAGTTAAGGACAGGTGAAAAGGGTAATCCTGCCACTAGAGCAGTTACAGCACGTACTCACTCAGCCAGTGGTGAAGGTGGAAAAGGAAGTCCCAATGTATTCTGGGTAGCAAGATAGCCTGGGGACAGACCATCTGTGGGCAGAGCAGAGGGGGAGAAGGCAGACTAGCTCATTTGAGAGAAAGGCTGGGGCTGCTATAGCAACTCACTGAAATGTCTCAGGGAGCCACAACATGTAGCAATAATGTTGCATTTTCTCACACAGCAAGCTGCTGGGACAGGGGAAAATGACAGGCAACTGAACAAGGGAGAAATGAATCCCATAAACTAAAGGAGAGACAGAGGAATATGGAATCTAGTTCCAGGACACTCCCCATCTGGTTTCTGGAGATACCACTATATTCTAGGTATATGTGGAACATATGTGCAATATAACATAACATAACGATGCAAAGTTCATGTCCACATAACGATGGGATACCGGCCGGTACCACCAGCTTGAAGTCCTTTGCCATCTCGGTAAGGTAGGTGAATGCACAGCTCTAGGTTAGCTTGATGCACCACAATGTCTCAGAGTCCACAGAACTGGTAGTCAGTTCTTCCTTGTTATAGTCCGATTTAGGCATTAGGAGGATAGTCTCTGTGATAGGTAAATCTGCCATCCTTTGGTCTTGGCTTTTGCCTCGCAGCATTCGGCACCTAACACATTTGTGGAGATTACTGGCCACGCACCTTTTCATGCCAACGACCCAAATGCCCGCCACCCTAATAGCGCCTTCGGTGAAGTGTCGTCCCTGATGCATTCGTGGTAGTAGCGCACCAACAAAGTAGAGATGTGATGCCGGCCAGGGATGATAAGAGGATTGCATTCCTCCCTGCTCAGTTGGGACTTGTTGAGGCGGCCTCCTACTCTCATGAGGCCGTCATCGTCGATGAAGGGATTCAACTTCCAAAGTGGGCTGTTTTTGGAAACACTCTTCCCTCCACGAATGCAATTGATCTCTTCCGCATACGTTTCTCTCTGAACATGACGGAGAACAGTTTCCTTAGCCCTCGCGATTTCCTCCACGGTGCGCAACTCTTGCAGATGTGCCAGCCGTGGCATCCGGTAGTTTTACCATCTGGTGTCTGACGGAAGGAGAAGGCTATATGCCTGAGATGGGCTACTGCACGCAAAAGGGCTGTCCACCTTGAGAAGCGATGGAATCGATGTGATCCGAATGCGTTTCTGTGCAATACATTGGTGAGTAACACGGATACTTGTGGGGGCCTTATCTCCGTATCCTTCTCGGGATCCACGAGTTCAAAGTTGCCAACGGGGGTTGGTGGCGTTTCCGCGGGCTGCTCAAGAAACGTTGGTCCTGTGAGCCATGACGTGTTCTGCAGTTGTGATGCGGGTACTGATCTGGTGGCGTGACCTGCAGGATTTTGATCTGTGGGCACGTGGTGCCATTGTTCTGGTTGGGTTGACTTCCGGATTCTTTCTACACGGTTGGCCACGTATATGTAGAATCTCCTTTTCTTGTTGTATATGTAGCCCAGTACCACCTTGCTATCTGTGTAGAATCTGACTGCATCTGGTTTGCTGTCCATCTCGTTCTCGATGAGCTCCGCCAGTTCTACCGCTAACACTGCACCACATAGCTCGAGTCTGGGTATAGTATGGTCGGGTTGTGGCGCCAGCTTAGCCTTGCCAAGGATGGACCTGATGTGGTAACTTCCACCCACGTCCGTGGTTTTTAGGTAGGCCACCGCTGCTACAGCCTTTGTGGAGGCATCTGAGAATACGCAAAGCTCTTTGAGGGTGTGCGGCGGTGAGAGATGTAGGTGAGTAGGTGTCATATTCTCTAGCCTGCTGTACCCATGCTTGGCCACCGGGACGGCTACCACTCTCAATGTCTTTTTCTAGCCTGCAGTACCTATACTTGTCCACCGGGATTGCTGCTGATAAACTAAGGAACATTCCAGACTCTGATACCTGACACCTCTGCACCTGTGCTCCCTCTCAGCCTGCATATATAAACCTCCCTTTCCTGTTCCTCCCTTGCCTCTGTTTCAAGTCAGACTCCTATGCACATGCCTCTGATCCTGATCTGTTCCTGTACCTGTATTTGAGTCTGTTCGCAGTAACGGCCCTTGCTGGTAATCTGGCTTGTCCCTGTTTGTTCCCGTTCTCAGTCCCTGCTCCCAGACCTGTCCCTGCTCGCCTGTCCTGTTCCAGTCTCCTCGTTGCCGACCTCTGCTTGTTACCTGACTTCGCTACCTGCCACCTGCCTCGGACCCCTGCTTGTTACCTGACTTCGCTATCTGCCGCCTGCCTCTGATCTCTGCTTGTAACCCCTACTACGCTCCTGCTGTTCCGGCCACCGAGATCCTACCCGCCACAGGAGTCTCCCGTGACAGAAAACAAAGGCCACTTCTGGACCTCGCTGGAACAGATTCTTCTTCTGCCTGCACCCTTTCCTGCCTGCTGCAGCAGACCACATCTGCATGGTTGAAGATAAGTACTTTCGTTTCTTTTTTGGAAATCCCAGTTGGGATCTTGAAGGTTTTTTATTGTTGCTGCTAAGTGTTCTGCAAGAATTTTTGCGTTCATAAAAAAAAACAAAACAAAAAAAAAAACATTTTTGCTGAGACTAAAACTGTTGCTGCAGAGACTAGTGCACCTTTCTTTGAGTTTTTTTTCTTTTGTGCAGTACTGGGTTAACCCTTGCAGTACCTGTTGCCACATTTTTAGACTCTGACTTTTCATTCCCTGGACAAGGCTTGTCTCTGCATACCTGGTTGGACCACTGCTGTTCACAGGGTTCCCATTTCAAAAGACAAGAGTGCTTCCATTATTTTGTTACTGCATGCTGTGATTTTTCCTGCAATCTGTTGTTCACTCTTATGCTTCTGCTTTAAAGACACATTTCCTCTTTACTGGTTTCTTGGGAAGTGTGGTTTCCCCATGTCTGAAATTATGGCTCCCACTCAAAAAACAGTCTTGAGCAGTAAATGTGAACACAGTACCACTGATTCTTCAGAACTTCTCAAAGCAAGGAAGAAGAAAAAGAAGGGAGGTATTACTGTGGAAGTTGAAATTAAGGATGAACCTTTAACCCCAGAGTCTGCATTTGATGAAAGAGATATGCTGCAGCTTAAGGCAACTCACAGACTTATCCCAAGAATAGTGGAAGAAAAGAACGATGTATTTAATCCAGGAAAATATGCCCTAACTCAGACACTTCAATCTGCACGAAAAGAGATTGATTGTCTTCATGGACGTTTAGATAAAGCGCAAGAAGCCAAGGCTGCACTACAAAGCTGTCTATCCTCAGCAATTGCTAAGTGTGTTCTCCAGGAAAAAGAAAAACACCAGTTGGAGAGTGACCTGGATGTCATGTCAGGTGAGCTGGAGAGGGCATATGCTGATGCTGCTGAGGATCAGCGCCTCGCTTCTAAAAGTAACGAATTCCTGGAAATCTCTATGAAGGAAATTGACAGGCTTAATACAGAGCTTAAAGTCTCCCAGGAGGAGATTTGCTACTTCAAAAAAGAGATGGAAGTCGTTCGGGAGGAGAGATGCTACTTGAAAACAGAGATACATTCTATGAGAGACGCCTCCGAAGAGTTAAATAGTAGGTTTGAAACTACGTCTTCTCCTCGTGGAGCTAGCAAGTCTTCGGTGTCTGTGGAGTCACTCCCTCCGTGTTGAGATAGCGCACTGGTGTTTACACTGAAGAGGCTCCTTACGTAGTCTTCAGTGCGTTGGACTGGATCCTCTGAGGCTATCCGTCTGTACAGTAGCTCCCCGCCGTCCTGTCTCGCAGCTGCTTCTAAGACTTCGGCTTGGGCTATGGCGGCAGCGGCGTCCTCCTCTTTGCTTAGAGCTTCTAGATCCGCGTCCAATTTGGCCTTTCTATGCGCAGCGGCGGCGGCGTTGGCAGCGATGGCGTTAGCAGCGGCGGCGGCGGCGTTGGCAGCGACGGCGTTCTGCTTCTCCTCTTCTATGCGCGCTCTTTCTGCCCTTACGGCAGCCTCTCTCCGACTATATTCGGCCCTGGCACGTGCGGCCTCTGCGGCGGCTCGCGCCTTGGTAGCGTTTGTGCTTGCCCTGGATGCGTTAGATCGCGCTGATCTTGCTGACCTTGATAAGTTTTAAAACCAGAGACAGAACATAAAACACAGACAAAGCTCAGTTTTTAGCACAT
>WSYH01003495.1:28759-66316 GCA_036426205.1 Ascaphus truei
AAACTAAAGGAGAGACAGAGGAATATGGAATCTAGTTCCAGGACATGAAGCAATGTGCCCTTTCCCCCCATCCTCTCCGCCACCTCTCTGATGCACCAGGGAACACTACTACGAATCTGTCTTTGGGGTAATACCACCTATATAAAACATTCTACACGGGTTCTAGAGTTCTAACTGATATTGAGGCGGTTCTTGTTATGTCCCATATCCTGTTCTCCCACGCCTTCCCATCACTTTGCTTCTCATTCTGACCGCCCTCCCCTAGCAACCTATAAATTACTGCTAGTTTGTATCCAGGGGCCCCTCGGCACCTGTAGATTAACTCCCACCATGTATGTGGTCTTGGTATCAATGTCCTGATATGTATCTGGATATCTTATACTATATTAGTGAAAGCACTGTATGTTTGCCTGCACGGAATACTTGTCGGTTTGTGATGCTTTTTTTTTACTACAATGCTATACAAACTTTTGGGGGATTACTGGATCTGAGGGCTGTCTTTCCTTTCCGGATCGCAAGCATGGAATAGGGTGAAGGGGTGGGGAGAATTAGTGATTGGCCTCTCTCTTCAGCTTAGTAAACGTAAGTATTTCATCACCAAGGTTCCAAAGGGGAGATTGGTACGTATGGAGATTGGGAAAGGAGCCACCCTTTTGAAAGCAACTACGTTGAAGATAGTTTGATATGATGAAATTTAAAAACCACAAACTGGTATCTTGTTTTGCATTATTTGTTTGGGTTTAGCCCCTGCATTATATGTTACTATTTTTGAGTGCCGGCTACTGCACTTTTTCCTTTATCTTGTTGTAATGTAGCCATGTCCCCCCTCTTGTTGTCTGCACCGACCCCCCCCCCCTCCCTGTAACTCGACGCTCTCACCTCTCGCGTCGGTTGGGTAAGGGCTTGCCGGTCGCGGAAGTGAGGTCTGGGCGCGTTTCTTGGGAATGCCGGCGTGTAGAGGAAGCCGGTCGAGCTCGTCGCCATGTGCAGCCCGGCGACTCCCTCAGATGGCGCCGCCATCGTAGATTGTGGCACGGCATGGCCAGTGATTGAGCGAGGGGAGGCACTGAGGCAAGGTCGGCATGGCGCAGTTTGAGACGCGTTCGAAGCACTAGAACCAACCAGGAAGGCTCTTGGAAGTTACTACCAATTCCAATGAGTCCCCTCAGGAGCGCCCCACATGCGCAGTACCACTAGGGTGTGAGTGATCCGCCTTGCAGAGAATAGAAGCTGTTCCACCGAGCCCCACGCTAGGTTCAGTCGGCGCCAGGGAGAGACTAGAAGAGGTGAGGGTGCAGGTGTCCATTGACCCACGCTTAGGCCATCAGCCCCCGTCGCCCCAGTGATGCCCTCCACATCTCCTAATAATATGAGCCCCCCTATGGGAACCTCACAATGCGAGACAGAATCGTACAAGCGCACTCAGAACCAGGCCGTGGCTTGTACTTAAATGTCCCATGACAGACTACGCTTGCAAACTACATAACATATTGCAATAATAAAACTTACAACAGGTTTACAAAATGGGGTGCGAGGGTTGACCGGGAATCTGAATGCACCGGAGAAGATGGAAGCATGGTTCCGGACCAGTAGTCGGGCCGCCGACAGGGAGGGGCAAGCCGGACCTCCTGCCCTGGGCCCGGCCTCCCTGCAACTCTCTCTTTGTGTCCAGGCCAAGACAGCCCTCCCCTTTCCTCCTTTCCTCCCCTTTCCCCTATCCCCCTTCTGGCAACCCTCGGTTTTTGTTCAGCCCTTGTGACGTCACAGCCACGCCTCTCCACGCGCCCGGCAATGGAGGACCAAATGCTCGGCGAACAGGTGCGAACGCCTATTCCGAAGCCTTAGGCCGCGCTTATAGCGACGTCGACAGTGACCGAGTCGCCACTCTTATGGCGAAAGTTATATTCATTTTTAAAGGAACGTCGCTTGGCAACAAGGCCAGTGACGTCACGAGGGGCGGGCAGGCTCTCTCCTGATTGGTTTAGAGACATTCCATGGGGGACTGTCCCTCAACATCTAATTACCCGGCTTCGAACTTTTTGTCCTCTCATTCGCCAGCAGCGCCAGAAGTGCTGGGCGACGGAGTCAATGTATTTGTTTTGGAGTACGTCGCTTGCTTTGCCAGGCACTAGAAGTGCAGCCTTAGGCTTCCGCGGCCTGCTGGCTCTCCTGTGCACGGGGCCCTGGGCGCGGGTCAACAGGCACATCCAATGGCCCCCAAGGTAAGCCTACAAGCGGCCCGGGCCCCCCAGGCTAACTAGCCTATTTCCTCTCTGGCCACAGCGCGGCGGCCCCCCCCGCTGTGGCTTATAGTTGTGTGTGATGTTATGGTGTAAAAAAAGTGACAAAAACCCTCCACAGTAAAGTCACATGTAAATGTAATATTACTGTCATCTCATTTGCATGTATTAGACATTTCTGCAACCGGTCTTTCGACCATTATGCCCAACACACAGCCACTTCCACTGCAGCAAGGGATTCTGGAAATGACAATGCCCCACCTTTTTTGTCCTCAAGCTCACATTACATGAGCAACCCTTAAGCCAATGCCAGCTGCTCCACCACAGTGCAGCTATCCGCAATCACGACCATCCAAAGAACTCCCTCTTCTGTGATAATTCAACAGGTAACCCCTCCTT
The DNA here is from genome assembly GCA_036426205.1 of Ascaphus truei. Lineage (NCBI taxonomy): Eukaryota > Metazoa > Chordata > Amphibia > Anura > Ascaphidae > Ascaphus > Ascaphus truei. The sequence goes on from WSYH01003495.1 coordinate 31,399, forward strand.
CCCCGGTCCGCTTGATCAGTGAGCATCAGCGTCCGCGCGGCTCAGCGCTGCTCCACGTTCTATGGCGCAGCCTAAGTGACATCTCCAGTACAGGCACACCTGTTACTATATACTGATACTCCCTTTCAGTGGGCCACTACCACTAAAGGTGCCACATACCCGACATATTGAAAATAATAGAAGGAACTCCATACATTTACATACTTTTACCCAATGAACATTTACATGGTGAACTCCCCACCTTTTCCCGGTTGGTATGTGGGGATCCTCCTGAGGTCTAGGGCCTAAGGCCCCCCACCCCCAATAATTGTAGGCCATGGGACATCCCTTGTCACCATAGTTTACATGAGAGGTGTACTGGAACCCTCTAACCTATGCCCCCCTCGGGATTACATAGTGGGTCCTTCTGAATGATTTGAACGGAGTCAACTGAACATTTTTCACAAACATGCAACATTTACTCAAGGTTATTGCTTCGTGCAATAACAACCAAAATTAATCCCTCTTATAATGTAACGGTGTTTCCCCAGCCAATGGTCCCGTTTCCTCTGTTACCAGGTGTGTGCTTGCGTGCTACCTTTGGTTACAAAGGCTGATGTGTCCTGCTGATGTTTGTGGGACTGCAGAACAGGCTACTGTGTTACATCCCCGACATTACTCCAGGTACCCACAGCGCCTCCATCGGCTGTAGGCCTCCCATGATGTATGAAGGGTATCTTCCACAGTAGAACAGACTCTCTTCCCCCCGGCAATATTACACACCAGGCAGAAGGTATATATCCGAACTGGATTAATTCTTTCTCTGCTCAGCACAGTCTCTCTAGGCAATTTCTGCCCCAATCAGTCCAGGTTGGTCTCCTCACACTTTCAGATGGTTCCTTGAACCACACTACCGGCCCCTGAGAAGTGGCAGGAGATTTTTTATACTGTACCTCACGTTTCTAACATACACTGGCCACATCGTCCCTGTAACTGTCGCCAACGGCCTGGTGATCATCTAGTACCCCGTATACATTCAGCTGAGGACTTGCTTACCCTTGTGTGGTAAGGCTATCACAGGTATAACCTTTCACCCAGGGCGCCAGCCACCACGCGTTTTGCTATTTAACAGACAACCCTTGACACTTTGTATCACAATAGACTCTTTGGAGGGTTCCTTGGACCGGATTACTCCGCACTGAACAGCTGTCCCATGGTAGCCCCGGGAGCTGACGGCGGACAGCGGCGGCTGCGTGCTAGCGTGTCATGCGCTTTTAATATATCCTTGTACTGCAATACTACCCTTTTATACTGCCGATACATGTCATACAATGACCTACCTAGGAGTGGGTGTGCGATCTCTCTTGTGAGAGACAACGTTTTTGAGACACGACAACCAGAAGTGGACTCATATAATATACACGCACTTATATATCGGCACGTAAATTAGATGTTTGTTCGCGTTTCGGTGGTGGCTGGTCACTATCACGTCTGTCCCTCCGTCGCTGTGATCACTCATGAATCACACAGCTGACACGACCCTGTTTGAGAGATAATTCCCCCTTTATCCATTTCTCAGGCACTGCTAGCCGCCAGCCTTTATTCTACCAAGCTTCTCGCAGCCTTTTGTCGTTGCATCTCCCGTATTTCCACGCGCTATCAATCGTGTTCGTGCCGCCCCGGCACTCACGTCGATCTGTTTAATTATAATGTTTTTCGATTTTTGGGGGGGCATAACTGCGCCGATTAGAAACCCGAGTCATTGCATACGGTTGTGGAACACATAGCTCTCCATGACCCGGTAATTCAGTAGCGGTACGCCTGGGCGAGGATTTCGACACGGCTTGGCGCCTCAGGAAAAGATATTTAGATTTTGTCGCAGTCACAACCTCGAATGAACGGCACATATTTTCCTGATATAACCGGCTCCTGCAGCACTGATAAGATAATAACAAGCCTGGATCCGCCACAATCCCGTCAGGTCTGTACACGTTTGGTATCTCACCTGTGAGGGCCGCAGCTGGAACTCGTTCCCCCCCCGTATCGTGATAAAGTTGTAGTTTTTTAGGAGGGACATCATTCCGACCTGGCAGGGAAAACAGAAGGGCAACACACGTGACTGTAACCCTGTTTGCTGCTGGGGATCTTGTGGCTCGTAATTGCGACATGTATCGTCTGGCAGCAAGGGGTTAAAAACGATGCATCGGGTTACACGTTGTACCCTTGGGGTCCACGCAGGGGTCAGCACGTGAATGCATCGGTTTTTACACAGTGTAACGCTGGGGGTCAACCAGGGTCCACGTGAATGCATCGGTGGTTACACATATACGCTGGGGGGTCAACCAGGGTCAGCACTTGAATCATCGTGTTACACATTATAACGCTGGGGGTCACACAGGGGTCAAAAACGAAGCAATCGGTGTTACAAATTGTAACGCTGGGGGTCACGCAGGGGTCAGCCCGTGAATGCCATCGGTGTTACACATTATACATATCGGGGGGTCACAAGGGTCAACACGAATGCATCGTGGGACACAGTGTAACCCTGGTGTCACCAGGGGTTCAGCACTTGAATGCATCTGTGGTTACACTTATAAAACGCTGGGGTCACACGGGTCACCAGGGGTCAAAACGAATGCTCGGGTTACCCATATAATGCTGGGGTTTAACGCGGGTCTCGCAGGGGTCACGCGGGTCTCGCAGGTGTCCACACCGGGTCACCAGGGGTCACACGCGGGTCACCAGGGGTCAGCACGTGCATACATCGGTGTACACAGTGTACGCTGCTTTCCACCCTGCCTCTGATTCAGGGCAACCTTACCCCCCACTTGCACAAATACACGGGGGGTCACTCGGGGTCACTCCGGGGGGTCTCTCTCCTACCAATATCTGGGCCCACACAGACCGATGGAGAGGCTCCGCTGACCTGTGACCCAGCAAAGTCTTCCTAGGCACCAGAATCCATCTGCGGAGCCCGCGGATTTTGAATCTGATTTATTAACAACATGGCTGCCAGAGGCCCAGGAATGTTTTTTGACCCCTCCCAAGGGGCCCAGAAGGCTGTGCACCCCCCCAGAGGGGGCCCGAAGGTTTTTGACCCCCCCAGAGGGCCCAGGAAGGCTGTTCAACCCCCCAGAGGGGTCCCAGAAGGCTGTGCACCCCCATAGGGCCCAGGAAGGCTGTGCACCCCCAGAGGGCCAGGAAGGCTTTGCAAACCCCCCAGAGGGCCCAGTAAGGCTTGCCCCGCCCAGAAGGGGCCCAAGGAAGGCTGTGCACCCCCCCAGAGGGGCCCAGGAAGGCTTTGCACCCCCCCCAGAGCGGCCGAGGAGGCTTTGCACCCCCCAGAGGGGCCCAGGCAGGCTTTGCACCCCCCCAGAGGGCCCAGGAAATGCTTTTGCAACCCCCCCAGAGGGGCCCAGAAGGGCTTTGCACCCCCCCAGAAGGTGCCCAGTAAGGCTTTTCACCCCCCCAGAGGGCCCAGGAAGGCTTTGCACACACCCCCGCCCCCCCCCTCCCCCTAATGAGCTATTTTAAAGGATCCCCTATAAGCAGATTAACAACACCCCTATTTCTTTTCCTAGTGTTTTTTTCGTTAAACTTTATTTAATTTGTCTTTAAAAGACCCAAACCTGCACATGGCACCTCCTGCTTTTTATCCCCCCTCTCTTGCATCACAGATCTGTTTCCATGCCCTCAAAGGTTCTGATCATAAAAACAAATCATATGCCTAAATTTGCAGATATGCCCTTTCCGATGGACTGGAACGTTACTAAGGGCTGCCGGCCCCGGCCGCCATATTCATTCAGGTTTTTGGGCTCCTTTCTGTAGGAACAAACTGGTGGGGAAAACATCACGTACTGTTCGCATGGGGCCCCAACTCCCGTCCTGCAGCCCCCCGAAAGGTCAGGTTTTCAGGATATCCCAGCTTCAGCACACGTACTCAATCGGAAGCTCGTCCAAAGATGAGCCACCTGTGCTCAAGCAGGAACTGACTGATCCCACCTGTGCTCAGCAGGAACTGACTGAATCCCACCTTTGCTGGGCAGGGATTCCTGAAAACCTGACCTGTGTGGGGGGGGGGGGGGTGTTATTGTGCGCGCGCTGCTTTACATTATTGTGAAGAAACCGTAAAAAATAAACACGCACTTAATCGCGCTGGGAGACCGCCTGCTCTCACGTAGGAGGACGCTTTCCGCCTGTCCTGAACCACGCAATATGGCAGGTGGGGGAAGGGTTGAAAGTAGCATGTCCCGCTTATATCGACGGACAGCTCGGAGACGATGGATACACTATTTCACTCTTATTAATCCACGACAGACTCTGAGACGATGGATAAACAGCGATGTCACGCTTTAGTAATACGGACGCTCGGAGACGATGGATGAGCTATTTCCCGCTAGTAGTGTGTTAGTGCTTTAATTGTGTCATCACCCCCCCACTGCGTATTATTCAGTTAATTATTATTATTTATTATTATTATTAAAAAACCTACAATTTCTTTTTTAGTATAAACAGAAAGAATAATACTAACAGGGTGTCCCGTTTTTCTGTACCTAGTGGGGTGTGACCCTGGTACATGAAGTGTTAATGCAGCTGTACGCTGGTCCGCGCGAGCGCTGAGACTAGTCACCAGTAGGACTGGTCCTGTCCATACCCTTCGCATGCACTTGGTGCTGCTGATCCTCACGTGTGGATACACGCGCATTGTGGCTCCTCCTCCTCCATCTCGCCGCTTACAATCCTCTCCGGGGACACGAAGAGCACTTTAACACCAGAGGCTTCGCGCGGCAGAACCGGCCCACTGTTATGCCCGCAATCACATTCAAATGACTCTTCCCGGGCTAAACCCTGGTTTCGAACCGTGGCTCTTTCTCTGCCAAAAAAGCCTCCCTGGTACTCATTTAAATGCAATGACTTTCCTAATAAAGATGTAACAGGAAAAGAACATTCAGCCCTAGCAGCAAACTCGGTTACCTAAAGCAGGGGGCTCACTCCGGGCCTCAAGATGCCACCAACCGGTCGGTTTGTTAGGATATCCCTGCCTTCATTTCACGCAGGCAATGAAGTCTACGACTGAGCCACTGATTGAGCCATCTTGTGCTGAAGCAGGGTATTCCTAAAACTGACCTTTTGGGGGCGGGGGTCTGAGGAACCGGAGTTGAGCACCACTGACCTGAAGCCTTTCACGTGCCCGCTCTGCCTTATACAAGTCCTGCCCCCCCACCCTCCCTTCCCCCCCCACCCCCTTCCCCCACCTCCCTTCCCCCCCCCCCCACCACGCCCGTTTATATGCACGCGGTTTTTGCAAATTTCCCCCGAGGTTTCATGTCCCCCGGCAGCGGCATTCTTTGTTTTTTTGGTTTTGTGTTCCCCTTTGCACTATTTCGTCCCATTTTTTATCTTGGTGCCCCTTTCTATTTATATTGCTGTTTGCATTTTAGCACTTGCAGTTCCTTGCAGCTTATCTTGCTTGTCCTGTCCTTAAGCATATTGTCCTCATGTTTATTATTATCTCTCCTGGCAGGGGATAACTCCTCCCCATCGTGGACACCCTGTTGTTCTGTGAGGACAGGGCTGCAGGCAGCAGCTGTCGAGTAAGCTCTCCATTAGCAGAGATCTAAACTATTACAGAAACCTGATTTGGGTCAGAGGAAGGAAAGTCAATCGTTTTTCGCGCTAACAACGTTGCCTGTCCTCGCGGCCGATGGAACAATCTAGCGAAACGCACACTCCTCTTCGTTCAGCCTGGCCCCCAGCAGGCTCAGAACCACTGTGAACAAGGCACACCACAAGGGTGAGAGGGGAATGCGCTGGCAATTGGGTACCAACCGCAGGTAAAGCCCTAGTTGACTAGATTAAAACACAGAAATCCAAACAGGGTCTGAGAGGCCCTGATAGGACCAGAACCGCCACAACTGCACTCTCGAGACAATACTTCGGTGGAAGCTGAACAAAAATGTCCAGGCTGGTAGCCTCCAGTGCTAATGGACGCAAAACAAAAAAGTTTATTAATACATACTAGGGAACAAAAACAAGGGAGGTGTAGGGGATATCAGGTGTAATTACAAACGCGGGTGGTATGACACAGAATAGAGATAAGGTTCCTTTTTCACAGCTCACCGTGGAACAATCTTCATATATAGGAGAATATTGTCAAAACATCTCTTAGGTATCACCCATCAGGTATCCACAGAAAAACTAACATTAGCAGTTTTTAGCTCCTAATATTGAGCTGTATAGATGCAGTTTGCCTAAATTTGTACTGACAGAGTATCAAGTAAGGTCCCTCAGTAAATGGGATACTGGACACAGGTAACACCTTGGGTTTGTTTAATATATATCCCCATTCTCAATGCACACAAACTTGCACCCATCCACAAAGTGATGCAATATGTAGCGATGGGTGAGTGTATAGTAACACTAGTATGAGGCAGGGGAGGTAGCGCTAATCACGTATACACCAAGTAACTTGCAAAACCCCGTCCCCTGACTAAAGTTATAGTCCCATCAAAAGTCGCCGACAAATTGTCCTTTAACCATGCATTTACTGCACTGTCAGGTAAATACTCAGGGCGAAGGGAAGGTAAGTAAAAGCCGGCATTCAGTACTACCATTATCCACCGTGTTTTGTGTCCATTTCCATCCAACGGTAACTGGAGCTCCTATCATCGCTGGTCGCCGCCCCCACCCGACGTCAAAGAATGACGTCATCTAAAAACCGGTGGGGGGCGTTTCGGTAGAAAGCTATGCGTTCTGCCGGGCAGTACCACTCCTCACCACCCTATGATGCGAGACATGAATTCTTATGTTTAACAAATAATAGCTTGGAGAGCGATAACCATTTTGTGTGTTTTTTGACTAGGATGTAAGCCTGGACGTCATCAGGATCCACCTGGGAGGAACGATGTGGGTACCATGGCTTCTAGGTACCTGCTAAAAACTGGGTTTACCTTGAAGAGTTTGCCAGGCTTGAAATCAATTCTCATCCAGAAGATGCAATGAAGACTCATTGTGTACACAGACTTAGGTTCTGAATGTAACTGTCACTAGTATATTTTAGACTAATTGAAAGCCATCAGTATGCTCATCCTTCCCCCCCGAAGGTGAAATGGTAAAACCCAGGTAAGGACAAGAATTGGCACAGAAGGGACCAAGGGGGGGTGGGGGGGCACCTCAAATAAAGGAGGCTCGATCATTTTCTCAATACCGTCAGGTAATAAACATCAGTGCGCCAGGGTTCACCAGCTTGGTTGGGTTGTTTGTCCGCCATTAAGTTGACCTTAATGATCCTCCAGGTGGTTGAACAGTCCAGACAGCCAGCTAATGTGCGGGGAAATCTAAGAAGGCGCCATTTTGCGGTTGCGCCTGTGGTTTAAGTCCCCAGAATAATTGGGGCATACCAAGGCCGATTCATGTGGCCCGGGCTGGACCCCCTACCCAAGTCTTTGTTGAAAGCTGGGCGGCCAACTGATGTGGTTAAGCCCAGGGCTAACCAAAAGGGGAGGTCCAGGGAGGCCAAGGAGCTCAAGGCATGTGAATAAAAACACATGTAACAAATGGTGGCAATAGTCTCATTCTTCTGTCCTTCAGTAAATGTTCGTACCCCAATCCCATTTATACTCGCATGATTTGCTCTGTGTTATGGTGTCCGTAACGGTTTCGTTATCTTTCAGTCTTTCATGGGGTTGGTAATCACTGTGGAAACCGCTTATAGTAAAAAGTCCTCACCACATACACCGGGCTGAACAGAAGAGGAACAAACTAAGTGCAAACATTTATTTTATCTGCATGAAAGGTACTCACACCACACTCCCTGCTCGTGCTCACGCAACACTGTGGACTTGTGGTCTTCGGCTCCCGCACTTCCGGGTTAGATCCCCGATGTGATCTGAAGTGACCAGAAATGACTCACAGTGTAACCTGAGCATCGACAGGGAGACACTGTGCCACTATCCGCTGTGGCTGGTTTGAATCATGATTTGATCTATCTGGCATATTATTCAGAAACCTTTGAGTGTAGACACGTAGACTGTAAACGCAGAACAGAGGGAAACTCCCTGTTCAGCCCCCGGGGCAGTGGAGATATTAGTAGGGGAAATAGCTTTTTAGAAATAACAGTGCGTAAGGAACTTGCCACGAAGCGCAACGTGAGGACATGACAGAGCAGAGGTGGAACTAGGTACTTCTGCTTCCCCTTATTTATAGAACCATACGGCCCCAGTATGATGAGCTGTAGGGGGGAGCGGAGGGGGCCATACGAACCCCGCGCCCCCCTCACTGGGAGTAAGGTTGTTGGTATATTGCTACATGGAGAACTAACCTATGTCATATAAAATAAATATTTGAAATGTGTTCATCTTCCTGAACCTGGATGCAATCATTAACATGAATGGGGCGTTGGCTTCGGATGGTACAGGGGGTGGTTCTCTCCTCCAATCACTAACTGTTCTTAATTGTTTTTCATCTGTTCATCAGTTGTTTTACCTGTTATCTACATATTCGATGGCCTTCCACTCTGGGCATTTGCATATTGTTCTCGGTAATTCTATCATGAGACACTGCATGTGTGCACAATAACCTCGGACATACGGAAATAATAGAAGAGGAAGCATGACTCACGGCATACAATCATTTCATTAGTATACCGATACTTCTTATGGACACAGGGGGTATGCAGGTGTGTAAATATGTGGACGATTGTGACCGTAGGTGGGTAACTGCACACAATAAAGGTTAAGCCCGGTTTTGGTTATCCCTTCGACTGTGAAAGGTAACCCAGGCCATCATTAAAGGCATTATACCGCTAGGTGCCCCTGAGCTATAATTGGGGAATTGGTGAATGTAGCTCTTCAACCCAATGGGTATATACTGCACTGTTATCATCGATGTATGTGTTTTTTAATGTTCCAGGAGTGCCCGCCCATCGGGATGCGCCAGCTGAGAGCAGTTGTTATTTTACTGGACATGTGGTCAGGTGTGGTTTGGGTAGAAGGGGCCAAGGGTTGCTGGTTACCCGAACCTTCACTCATGATACCCCCCATTCCCTAAGGCATATGAGACCGACCACCAGATATAATCCTCCCTATATTGCAGTTTGCAGCTCACCGCCAAATCCCCCTCTTCAGCACAAACCAGGGCATTAAGACGGGCAGGGGCTGGGTTACAGTACAATCCCGGAATTTCCCAAATCCAGAACCCAGTGAGGGGTTCTGTACCTTACTCACCACATATAAGGTGGAGAGAGCGAGGGTTTAATTAAAATGCAGAGGGTCAGCCTGCAGGCCCACTGCTTGGCCCTGCAAGCCTTAAATGTGTTAGAATTATCATTTGGTCTCCACCAGTGATACGGTGGTGAGGATCATATCATGTTTAAATGTATGGGTTATTGTAGCAATGTTTTTCTGAATAAGGGAAAAGAAAAATGTTTTTAACAATCCCCAAGGTTATATTTTGATTACAGTAAGGATGTAATTTAGTATGGATAAAAATCCATTGCATAGGGAGCTACTCTTCCTCGCAGCTTCAAAGGACCAGCTTCAAAGGCCATGAGATGAAGGTTTAACCATTGGGGTAGCCAGGATCTGGACAGTGTTAAACCTTTTGGTTAGCAAAGATAGATGAAGGAGAGAATCTCAATAAGCAACCCTGAAAATGGTAGACTTTCAGGCTGCTGACTGGCAGGGGGGCTAAGCATGACAAATGGGGAAAAATGAGATGGCATTTATCACACATGCTCATGGTTTGCTATACTGAATCTCTCTGCCAGGTCTGTAGAGCCTGGCAAAACTCTGGCTATAGGTGGGATGATGGTTCCCACGCAAAAGATTGGGCTGCCACATATACAGATTATGCTTTTGGTGTTTTTAAAAAAGTCTGATGCAGCCAGTCAGTTGTTAATGTTCCATCAAGTACCAAGATTCACCTAATATTCAATCTGAGCTACAGTGTGCGGTGCAAAGGTCATAACATCGTAACTAAAGGATTGCAACACTGCTTCAAAAGTTATTAGACTAAGATTTGAGATTCATCCTGCAAGGACAGAAAATAAAATATTCTTTCGGCGAAGATAACAAGGGGTTGTGAGCGGCGCCCCGATCCCAAGGACGATTACATGCTCGTTTTGCGGCATCACCCCCACGGTAGGAATTATGCCTAGGAAAAGACTCGATTTCTGTGATTTCCGTCCCTGTACTTTTATTTCGTTTACCCCATCCCAGTAATGTTTTTTCATGTTATTTTGTAAATCAAGCGTGTATACTGCCGTGCCTTCACGTTGTGGCATGTCATACTGCGTGCCTTCACGTGTGCATGTAACTGTCGTCCTTTCACTGTGCATTTATACTGCGGGCCTTCACTGTGCATTTACATTGTGTCCCCCTTATTGATTTGACGGAATTGCTTTTATCTTGTTTCTTTCTCTGTGTAAAACAATAAAAAGAAAGTGCAAACCCTAAAGATAAGTTACATAGGTTTATACAACGGGGTATCCTGCAGGACAACGGGCTAACATATGGGCATTTTTTTAACAGCTTTCAACTACTTGTGGGGCAGGGTTGAGTTGCTTTTTTTTGTTGTAAATTCTTTAATGAAGCATTTCATTTATTTATTTTTTGAACAAAAAATGAACACATCCATAAACCAAGACAAAAGAAGAGTTCCTTATAATAGGGTTCTCGTCCATCTCAAAAGCCACCAACAGTTCCGTCCTTTTGACTGCACCACCTGTGCTGAAGCTGGGATCTCCCAAACTGACCTGGTTTGGTGGCCCTTGAGGACTGTAGTTGATGTCCCTACCTATGAGACTAAATACACTCTGTTCGCACTCCATCGGACTCCTGACCTAACCTATATTTCCCTGACCATAACACTTTTATATTTGGAACGGATCATCAGTCGAAAAATAAAACAATATTAAGCACATCGAGGGTTGATATCCAACCCCTGAATGCCCATTTCATTACTGAGCGATAGAGATGGAGTATATGGTCTCTTTGTTTTTTAGATTGGTAGGTAATCAAATCTCCCCTCTGCATCCATCTGGCCGGGTCTGGCACGAAGCAGTGGTCGCTCTCTGTACCACGGTCCACGTGTATGTCATCATCCTCTGTACCGCGAGTGTAGACCCCCAGTCAGTCTCCCCACCTACCCACCAACCCTTTCCACACGTCCTTTTTGCTGTGACCCCCTGCGCTGAGCTCACGAACTCACTCAAGATCATTCAAACAGCGTCTACGGAATCCCAAGTGTGCTTTTTTATATTATCCATTGTTGCCCCCCGCAGTTGAGTTAGCTTCGGGGCGCGCCCACCCCTCAAAGCTCCGGTAGACTCTTTATCCAAGAGAAGAGGAGTAACCCTCAGCCGCAATCACACAGTGCAGTTTCCTACTGTTTGTACTTTGGCATAATATCCCTTTTCAAGAAGTATTACTCAGGATCTTCTGACGACGTTAAACACCCCCGAATCTACCTTTTATCTTCTTGTACTGCTTCTCCAGAATGCTTTCAATGTTGGGGCATGTCCCACCATATATGAAAGTATTCTGTGAGCCAGGTCATTCTGTAGGATTATTACCCAGATAAGTTCACTCGACCTCTTTTCCAAAGCACACAGTTCTGTAAATCTGTATCTTCTTACTTTATTGGGGGAACAGCAGCATAAAAAGACAGGCACTTGGTGAAAGATGTTGGTGTTTAGAATAATGTCTCTCTGTGGGGTGCTTTTGTAGTTAAGTGACAGGTGAAAAGGGTAATCCCGTTGCACTGAGAGCATTACAGCAGGTACTGCACTCAGCAGTGGTGGAAGGGGAAAAGGAAGTCCCAATGTATCTGGGTAGCAAGAAATTGCCCCCTCCCCCCGGGGACAGACCCATACTGTGGGCAGAGCATAGGGGGGAGAAGTGCAGAACAGCTCATTTGAGAAAAGGCTGGGGCTGCTTAGAGCACGCTACTGCAAATGTCTAAGAGCCCACAACGTACATAATGTGTAGCATAATTTCTCACACAGCAAGCTGCTGGACAGGGGAAATGACAGCAACTGAACAAGGGAGAAATGAATCGCTCAAACTAAAGGACAGAGGAAATGATGGAAATCTATTTCCAGGACACTCCACCATCTGGTTTCTGGAGATACCACTGATATTCTAGGTATATGTGGAACATATTGCAATTCAACATACAATAAAAACGATGCAAGTTCATGTCCCATATACGATGGGAATACCGGACCGGTTACCACACATCTTGGAAGTCCTTTGCCTCTCGGTAATGTGGTGAAATGCATCACTCGAGGTAGCTTGATGCAACCCACAATTGCCTCAAGTCACAGAACTGGTAAGTCCCATTTTAGAGTCCCTCTGTTATAGTCCCCGAATTACATGGAAGGATGTCTCTTGAATAGGTAAATCTGCCATCCTTGTCTGGCTTTTGCCTCGGCAGCATGTCCGGCCACCTAACACATGTTGTGGAGTACTGGCCCACGCACCTTTTCATGCAACTACCCAAATGCCCCGCGCAGCCTCAATAGTACGCCAAATTCGGTGAAGTGTCGTCCTGATGCATTCGTGGTAGTAGCGCATCCAAACAAAAGTGAGATGTGGATGGCCGGCCTGGAGGAATAAGAGGCATTGCATTCCCCTGCTTTTGTTTTTCCAGGTTTGGGACTGTGTTGTGGCGGCCTCCTACATCTCATGATGCCTGTCTCAGATCCGGATTAGGATCAACTTCCAAGTGGGCTGTTTTTTGTGAACACCATCTTCCCTCCAACGAATGCAATTATCTCTCTCTTCCGACAACGTTTCTCCTCTGAACATGAACGGCAAGTTTTCCTTACCCTCGCGATTTCTCTCCAACGTTGCCGCAGACTCTTGCAGATGTGCGTCCGTGCAAAATCGTCGGTAGTTTTACCATCTGTGTGTCTGACGAGGAGAAAGGCTATATGCCCTAGATGGCTTACTTGCACTCAAAAGGGGCCTGTCCCACCTTGAGAAGCGATGAGCGATGATGATCCAAATGCGTTTCTGTGCAATACAGTTGGTGATAAAACGGATACTTGTGGGGGCCCTTATCTCCGTAATCCTTTCTCTGGTGATCCACGAAGTTTCAAAGTTTTGCCACGGGGTTGGTGTGTTTCCCGGGCCTGCTCAAGAACGTTGGTACCTAGTTAGCCAGTACGTGTTCTGCGCTTGTATGAGCGGGTACGGTTACCGACCTTGCGTGGCTGGACCTGCAGGATTTTGTGATCTGTGATGGGGCACGTGGTTCCTTGTTTCTGGTTGGGGTTGACTTCCGGATTCTTTCTACTACACTGGTTGGCCACGTATATGTAGAAATCTCCTTTTCTTCTTGTTGTATATTCGCCCAGTAATGCCACCGTGGTGCTAATCTGTGTAGAATCTGACCTGATCCTGGTTTGCTTCCAATCTCGTTCTCGATGACTTCCGCCAGTTCTAAACCGCTAACACTGCACCACATACTCGAGTCTGGGTTATAGTATGGGTCGGTTGTGGCCCATCCTGCAGCCTTATTTGAGCATGATACCTGTGTTACATTCCCCCACGCCTGTGTTTTATTTGAGTAGGCCACTCGCTGCTTACAAAGCCTTTGTGGCGAGCCATCTGATATACGCAAAGCTCTTTGAAGGGTGTTTGCGGCTGAGAGATGTAGGTGAGTGGTGTCCAGGATTGCTCTAGCCTGCCTTGTCCCATTGCTTGGACCCCCGGGACTGCTACCACTTCTCAATTCCGTTTTTCAGCTGCCAGTAACCTACTACTTGTCCACGACGGATTGCTGCTGATAAACTAAGGACAGTTCCAGACTCGGATACCTGACACCTTCTGCACCTGTGCTCGCGCTCTCCACGAGCCGTGGGCATATTACACCTCCGTTTCCTGTTCCTCTCCCCTTGGCCTCTGTGTTCAAGTTCAGACTCCTATGTCACATGCCTCGGAATCCTGATCTGTTCCTTGTCGAACCTTTTTTGAGTCTGTTTTCGGCATTAATCGGCCCTTAGCTGGTAATGGGCTGCTTGGTCCCTGGTATGTTTCCCGTTCTCATCCCTGCGTCCCAGCCTGTCCCCGTGCTCGCCTGTCCTTTCAGTCTCCTCGCTTGCCGACCTCGTGCTTGTACCATGAACTTCGCTACCTGCCACCTGCCTCGAACCCTGCTTGTTACCAACTGACTTGCATCTGCCGCCTGCCTCTGACTCTGTCTTGTAATCCCCACTACGCTCCTGCTGTTCGGCGGCCACCGAGATCCTACCGGCCACAGGGTTCCCCCCTCCCGTGACAGTAAACAAAGGCCACTTTCTGGACCTCCTCGCTGTGTAACAGATTCTTCTCTGCCTGCACCCTTTCCTGCCTGCTGCAGCGACCACATCTTGCCATGGGTGAAGATAAGTTACTTTCGTTTCTTTTTTGGAAATCCCAGTTGGGATCTGAAGTTTTTTTATATGTTGCCGAGGCTAAGTGTTCTGCAAGAAATTTTGCGTTCAGAAAGAAAAAACACAACAAAAAAAAAAAACATTTTTTGCTTGATGCTGACTAAACTGTTTGCTGTCAAGACCTCGTGCACCTTTCGTTGAGTTGTTTTTTTTTTTGCAGTAACTGGTTACCCTTGCAGTGACCTGTTGCCACATTTTTATTAGACTCCTGACTTTTCATTCCCTGACAAGCTTGTCCTGCATACCCTGGTTTTGGACCACGCTGTTACACGAGGGTTCCCATTTCAAAACACAAGAGTGCGTTCCATTAGTTTTGTTACTTGAGACACTACTGCATGCGGTGATTTTCCTGGCAATTCTGTTGTTCACGTCTTATCTTTCTGCTTTAAAGACACCATTTCCTCTTTACTGGTTTCTTGGGAAAATTGTGGGGTTTCCCCATGCCTGACAATTATGGCCTCCACCTCAAAAACAGTCTTGAGTCAGTAGAATGTGAACACAGTCCACTGATTCTTCAAACTGTCTCAAAGCAAGAAAAGAAAAAGAAGGAGGTATTACTGTGGAAGTTGAAATTAAGGATGAGACTTCTTTAACCCCAGAGTCTGCATTTGAATGAAGAGATAATGTCAGCTAAGGCACTCACAACTTTATCCCAAGAATGTGGAGAACAGAACGATGTATTTAAATCCAGAAAATATGCCCTAACCTCAGACACGTCAATTATCAGCGAAAATGAGATTGGATTGTCTTCATGGACTTTAGAATAAGGCGCAAGAAGCACAAGGCTTTCACTACAAAGCTGTCTAATCCTCAGCAATTCTATGTGGTTCTCCAGTAAAAAGAAAAACAAACCCAGTTGGAGAGTGACCTGATTCATGTCAGTTGAGCTGAGAGGGGCAGGTCGTGCTGATGCTAGCTGAGGATCAGCGCCTCGCTTCCTAAAAGGTAACGAATTCCTGGAAAATCTCTATGAAGGAAATTGACAGCCTTAATAAAGAGCTATAAAGTCTCCCAGTAGGAGATTTGTCTACTCAAAAAAGAGATGGAAGTCGTTCGGAGAGAGGAGATGCTACTTGAAAACCATAGATACATTGTCTATGAGAGACGCCTCCGAAGAGTTAAATTAGTAGGTTTGAACTATAAACCAAATGAGTAGACTTCTCTTCCAAGTCAGCTGAAGGGATAAAAGACTCCATAATCGAAGATGGAGAAGAGACTTATTGATTGAAGAAAGTCGAAGGGATGCAATTAGCAGCATGAAAAACAGAGGGTGACTAGGTTGAAAACAGAAAATATCAGTTTGGAGACTAACAGGTTATGTCAAGTTAAGCTGGCAGAAGGCCTATG
Source organism: Ascaphus truei (assembly GCA_036426205.1). Taxonomy (NCBI): domain Eukaryota; kingdom Metazoa; phylum Chordata; class Amphibia; order Anura; family Ascaphidae; genus Ascaphus; species Ascaphus truei. Next base: position 47,162 of record WSYH01003495.1, read on the forward strand.
TCTGACCATTCTGCCCATCCAGACTTTCATGGCTCAAGTTGACCAGCACTGGAAGCACTCGAAAGAGGTTCACAGGCTTACTACAGAGGCGGCGGAAGCCTCTAACTGAGAAGAGTTGTGCCACTTCAATACATGAACTATGATTCATTGCGAGAACTCTTCGAAGAGTAAATATCAGTTTTTGCAATGTAACCCAGAGTGCAAGAATCTCTAATGTCCAAGTCGAGTGAAGAGATAGAAACTCCATGAATTAGAATAGGAGAGAAACTTTGGCCCGTAAAACAAGACGTGCACTGCAGGATGCAAGAGAGATGCTGCAATAAAATGTGGTTCCTCCCTGGAGCAAGGCGCACAGAAGTCAGAAAATATTCCACAGAGGTCAGCTGCAGAACTGCCATTACAGAACAATCTGCAGACCCGAAACGAAAGAGAAATGGGTGAATGCTGAGGAAGCAGCGAGTTCTACAGGAAGAAAGTTTCCATGACTGCCTACAAGGTAAAATGCTCAAGAGTATCTAGTACCCCAGTGTGTCCCCAAATAGCAGCCATGAGGAGCTGAAGGCCACACTGATGCAGAACCATAGCCTCGTCGGAGGAGGAGCTTAGAGCCACAGGTACCCTGTTTGAAGAGGAGCACAAGGCGGTCCAGATCTTGAAGCAAGACTTAGAGAGCAGTAGACACTGCTCCTCCCTAACTTGCCAGTACACCCAAGAAAAAGACGCATGTGAAACGCAACCCTGACTGAGAATATCAAGGAATTTGCAGAGCTCCAGATGTGATGAGGGATCAATGAAGCGAGTTAAAATTATCTCAGTGAAGGATATGAAAGTCCTGAGAAAGAATTCAGTATGCAACTTAACGAAGAGCAGGAGATCTCTCGCCGAGATATGAAATGTGCAACAATACCTAAAAAAGGAAGCAAAGTTGACAATAACACACAGTCACAGCATCTCACATCCGCGCTGCGCTGAATCGCTGAGCTCAAGACCAGCTTGCCAAAAAGATGAGGGAGTGTATGTTCCGTCCGTCAAGGGGTTGGCCTGACACCGCTATCAGGTCAAGATGGCTGAGGCCTGCAAAGTGTTGAATCACAAAGACCCTTAGAAGTCCCGTCTGCAGCTGGAGCTGTGACAAGGTCTGGGAGGAGAACCGGCAGCTACGTCAGAATAAAGAAAGAATACATTTCAGGCCTTGTTCTAATCTCGCTGGGAGATTGGAGTGCGACTCAACTCCAAAGAAGCGAACATGACAACTGCTTGTGAGTGGATAAAAGAAGTGCAGAGAGGACAGATTCCAGAGCCAAAACTCGAAATGCTTGGTCTTGTCATCGTGAATCCACGAAACGGCAGTCGCAGAGGAGACATGAAGAGCCGAACTCTGTGTCCCCCCTGGACTCATGGGAAAGGGCTGCCCCGTCCTTTGATTCCCACGTTCATGATATCTCTGCCCCTAGCATTTGGGTGTTGAACATCACCCATTCGGAGGTTCCTTGCAGCACTCATGTACCTAATGGTGGCGGCTACCCTCTGCCCACTGACAACACCACCAGAGGTGGTGTCACCTTGAGTCCACTTTTGCATCAAGGCCTCGGGAAGAGCCCTGGAGGATCGTCCGGGCAAGAACGCTCCTGGGAGGGGGGAGAAATGTCATATTCTCTACCTCTGTAGCCCAGGAGTTGGCCACCGGGACTGCTGCCGAGCCACTCGTCAATGTCCTTGTTTCGTAAACCAACTGCAGTCTTACTTGTCCCACCGGGATTGCTTGCTGCTAACCTAGGAACATTCCAGACTCTGGATACCTACACCCTCTGCACCGTGCTCCCTCTCACCTGTTATAAACCCTCACTTCTCCTCTCTCCTCCCTTTGCCTCTGTTTCAAGTTCAAGACTCCTATGCACATGCCTTCTGATCCCTGATCTGTTTCCATGTAACCTGTATTTGATCGTGTCGCACGTAAAAAGGCCCTGCTGGTATCTTGGCTTGTCCCTGTTGTGTCACCGTTCTCAGTCCCGCTCCCAAGCCTGTCCCTGGCTGCCTGTTCTGATGGTCCAGTCTCCCGTTGCCGACCTACTGCTGGTTTACCCTACCTCTTCGCTACCTTGCCGCTGCCTTGACCCATGCTTGTTAACCTGACTCGCTACTATTGCTGGTCCCTGCTCGGCCTCTCTTGTTAACCATGACTTCGCTACCTCACCGCGTGCCTCGACCCCTGCTTGTTCCTGACTTCGCTACTGCCGCGCTCCTCGCGACCTCCTCTTGTTAACCTACCTGCTTCTCTACTGCCGCCTGCCTCTGATCTCTGCTTTGACCCCCTACTACCTCCTGCTGTTCCGGCCACCGAGACCTACCAGCGCAACTACAGCTCCCGCATAGAGTCTCCCGTACGAGTGGGGCTTGGATCTGAAGTTGCTCGAGGGAACTTCAAGGATACTTCCGTCTCCCCCCACTCTTTCCCGTTCCTTTTTCTGGGGGTAGTTGGGGTGTCCCATTCCTCCTTTCTCGAAGGACATTTCTCGAGAATAGACTTACTGTCCTTGTATAGTGGACAGGAGCCACGAATCCTAAGCGATCGTAAGACTGTTACGAGTGGACGTACTCCGCAACGTTTGTAGGGTTTTTCTTTCTTCGATGGCTACCTGGGAACGTTAAGGTATCGTTTTTGAAATTCCACTTATCCCATGCTCCCCTGTATAGGGTAGGCGATTCGGTCCCCAGATCCAATTCTTGAGTACGTTGGCTGATCATCTGCGTGGAACGCGCTTCATACCACTACGGCAACTATTGGAAGCTATTTTTGTGGCATCTTAGGTTGCATTTGCTAACATCTTTTGTGTCCTTTTTGAGTAGATCTGATGGCTTCTTCTATTCTTCTCGTGGGAACTGAATTCTTAACCACGGCGTCCACTAGAATCTCTTTCTCGACGACGTTTTCCTGGCGTCTTTCCCGAATCTGCTTTCTCCGTCTTGGGTTGTTCTCTGAGGCCGAGGCACCACCCAGGTGATGGGCTGTTTCCCCGAAGACATGTTACTTTCATGCGGTACTCTGTGATTTCGCTTTTCTACTGTTGTCATCTTGGTACCCAGAATCTTAGGTAGTTACGGTGTGTCTTCTCCTCTTCGCTTTCTTCTACATATCCTATCCACAGAAGATGGGAACTCTGTTGATGTCCTGTGTTATGGCGATTGGCTCCTGCGAGCGGATTCGAACACCTCCCAGAAGCTGTTCGTCAGTCCGGCCCCGGGGAAGACACTCGTTGTAGGGAGACTCTACCTGATGCTGACGGCACTGGGAGTCAATGGGACCACTCCACCCAATTTGGCCAGTTTCTGGGGTGGTGTAGAACGCGGAAACGACGGGAGGTTACCAGCCTTCTTTCTGTCCTTCTCCTCTCTGTGGGGGCCCGCCGACTCTGACATGGCACGTGAGATTTTCTCTCATGAGACAACCAAAGGGTTGTTCCTGGCCTCTCTCCGTTTCCTTTGTAGTTTACCTGCTAAGTGAAGCGATCGCGACTGTGCGTGTCTCTGTTTTTGGGGAGGCGTCTTCTTTGTGCGAGCGATGTCGTGTGGCCACACCAAGGCCTATTTCGTCTTGAGAGCTCCGTATCCATTAAACCTCAGATTCTTTTCTTCCTTGATGGTGCAACCTGTTTGTCGTCGTCCCTTTTTTGGTCCCTGGGAACCTGTACTACCTAGGGTCATTGGGGTATTTTTTCTGTCACAAGCCGTTTCCATAGTTCCTTTTGGTCTCGACTTTTAGATTGGGAATGGTGTCCGCCATGTCCTGTGTGGGATCTACGCTCCAATCTCGTCCATGTGATTGCACCTCGATGAGTTGCGGGATGGGGCATGTGTCACTTGCCGTCTACTGAGCATATGGTGTTAGCCATTCCACTCTTCTCCCTGTAGCTCCATTCGCCCTGTGCATGTTCTGAGAGTGCAAGAAAACGCTATCCTTGTATTTTAACATGTCGAAGAATTCTGACCTATCCCAGCGATCAAGTTGCTCTTGTCGGTCGTTTATTGCATACATCCTTTACGCCTCTTTGGGGTGGTACCAAATCTTGGTCACTGCTACGCAGACATATTTTAGAGCAAGATCTACCGTCGCTTTTCCTTTCTCCACACTCTGTGCCATTTGGACAACTCCGACCGCTTCGTGGGGGTGATCTCCACTTATTCCTCCCCGCCCTGCTTTGTCGAAGGGTGTATGGTCTTTGCTTGATTTTGGGCTTCATAGCTTCTAATTTGGTGTAGAGCGCTATGTGCCTTTCGCTTACGGCACTCTGTGCCGTTCATAGCTTCTTTGTATTCTTGAATAAATGAGTTATGAAGCACAAACATTTGAAACAAGCTCCCCATTCCCTGGTAAGTTCTTTCCGCTCCTCTATGGGTTTGCAATTCTTAATCCATACACGGTTATATCGGATGCGGCCCCTTTTGTGTATAGGCAATCCTTTGTTAGGTCCCTTGGTTTCTGTCTTTCCCTAGACGGCTGGCCCTGGCCGGACTCGCGATTGGGTCGTATGGTGGCACGTCCCGTCCTGTGGACCGAGATGGGTGTTCTGTTGTCCTTGTATCCGCTTGACCTTGTTCTTCCTCGGTGGCTGGCCACTGGATGTGGTCTGCACCCCTAAGATAACTGGGTGTTCGTCCTCGTCCTTGCTGTTTGCGATGAATCTCAGAAACTGAGAAGGGGGGGGTAGGCGACTTGGCTCTTTCTCCCTTTTGTATTTGGAGCCTTGTAAATCCACCTTTTCTTGGAGGTTGTAAGGTAGCTTCTCCAAGATGGTCCTCAACTCTATACGATGCTGAGTCCTAGGGACGTGAGACTGTTTCAAGGAATGGTCTTTTCTTGCAAAATCCACTCTTTGCAGCAGGCCCCGACTCTCGTAACTTCGAGTAATCTTTAGTTGTGACTTGGGGAAGCTGTCGACTCTTTTAAGATGTAATCCCTCGAATGCTTCGGGGCTAACCTCTTCAGCCTTTCCACACTATGGTCAATACCTACTTGTGGGTTTGGTGCGCGTTTTGCCGCCCGAAGTCCTTTTCGCGTGTTCTCTGGATTCGTTCCCCAGAACTTTAATGCAGTGTGAGCTCTTCCCTTGGCTGAGAAGTCCAACTGTTTTGATTGCTTCCTTGAAACGTGAAATTTCCCACGTCCGGTAGTTTCTCAGGGCGGTCGTCGAACTGTGAGTCCCGTGTTGCAAGCCAAGTCAACGCCTGATAGGAACTTGGCTAGTTCTGTCAGGCCTGAGGCATTGGGCGTGTTTGGTCGCGTTCTGAGGTATTGCTGGAGGGTCCGTGCGGGTCGCCTCTTCCTTTGGCGTGACGCTGGTAGCTGCTGGTCAGTGTGAGGTGCTGGTCTCCTTTAGGGTGTACCTGATTGAGAGCCTGTTGTGGTGCATCCATGTGTGCGCTGGTCGTGTGGGATCACTGTTGCGGCTGTGAACCTTATCAAATCCCAGGCACGACTAAAGTACCCTGAGGTAACATCGTTCTTACATCCTCAGTAGGAGCGTAGCATTCTTCGGTGTCTTGGATCAACTCCCTACTTCCCCCTATCCTCGTTGAGATAGCGTCACTGGTGTTTACACTGAGAGGCCTCCTTACGTATCTTCAGGTGCGTTGCGCGGATCCTCTGAGGTATGCCGTCTGTAAGTAGCTCCCCGCCGGTCCTGTCTCGCAGGCTGCTTCTAAACTTTTCGGCTTGGGCTATGCGGCATCGCGCGTCCTCCTCTCTTTGCTTAGAGCTCTAATCCGCGTCCAATTTGGCCTTTCTATGCGCAGTCGGTGCGGCGTTGGCAGAGCGGATGGCGTTAGCAGCGTGCGGCGGCGGCGTTGGCAAGCTGACTGCGTTCTGCTTCTCCTCTTCTATGCGCGGCGTCTTTCTGCCCTTAGCTGCAGCGCTCCTCTTTCTCTCCGACTTATTCGACCGCTGGCACCGTGTCGGCCTCTGGCGGCGGCTCGCGCCTTGGATCGTTTGTTGCTTGCCCCTGGATGCGTTAGAGCGCGCTGATCTTGCTGCCTGATAAGTTTTAAAACCAGAAACAGAAACAAAACACAGACAAAGCTCAGTTTTTAGCACATCCATGATGACACTACACGGTTGTCTGGCGTGTTCCTGACCGTGTATGAGTGTCACTGGATGTGGCTAAAAACTGGAGCTTTGTCTGTTTTTATGTTCTGTCTCTGGTTAAAATATATATTGGCCAGCTCAGTATGCACTCCCTTTGACACTCATTGCTTATATATGTTTTGTGGTCATTTTGGGGTCAATAGGAGCTTGTTTTAGGGTTCCAGTATGTTTGAACCTTGTAGTGTCTGCGGATTGCTTGCGCTGCGCGCGTCTCCAATTAGCCTCTTTCTTCTATCGCTTTGGACATCTGCATGCGGTCTGCACGATGCCATCGCAGCTCCAGGTCATCGCCTTTTGCAGTCCGCGTTCCCGCGCGTGCTGTCTTCTGTGTTAGTTTCTTGTCAGATAGTTGCAAATTGCTGTGACAGCGTTACTTAACGGGTCTAGTGGCAGATGACTTAATCTGAGTATGTTTTGAAATTGATCTGGGTTTTCTTGATCGTTAGCAACTTGTCGACATTACTTTTCAAAATCATGTGCCTTCCCATGCCTTCTCTAATTTTTCGCGTGTGTGCGTGCATTCCGCCTCATATTTTGTTCGCGCCCTTTTGTGTCAGTGTGACTGTCCATTTGGCCTTGCGTCTACCTGCACCTTTTGCAGGTTGCGCGGCGTTCTCTGTGTCATTCTCCGCGTGCTATCTTGGTGAGGCTCTGAGTTTCTTGCCATGTCTGTTGGTGGTGGTAGGCCGTTTAGCCCAGTGTCGTTTGTGCATGCCGGGTCTCTTTAGCTGTGTCGCGATTGGCGACTGTCTCGATAAGCCGAGCGATTTCCTTGCCGAGTTTTCAGCATAGGGTAGCTGTTACTCCCAGGTGTCCGGTGGCTCTGGGCCGGGTCCCTGGACGGGTTGTCCGGTGGCATGGCCCTTGGTGTGCTGCCTGGCATGAGGACGTGCACAGGTAAGGTGAGAGGTATCCCTCACGTATGGACCTGCGAGGGTGGACTCAAAAAGACAGAGAAGACAATCAGGTCTCTGTGTGTTTATGGACTTTCCTGTCGTGCAAACTGCGTGTGTCAGTGTATCTGCTTGCTGCTTTTTCAGTCTGCAGAGACTGCTCTGTGGTTATCATAAAGTCGTAGAGTAGCAGCTCTTGTAAGTGTCTTCAGTGCACACTGATCGCTTTTGCAACTATTCTGGAGCCAGGGTCATGTTGTAGGATGATATTCCCAGATAGTTTCAAATCGGCCCTCTTTCCAACAGCACCAACAATTCTGTACTTCTTATCTTTATTATTGGGGTAAAGCAGCTAAAAGACAGGCACTTGTGAAGAGATGTTGTGTGTTTAGATAAGTCTCGTCTGTGGGTGCTTTTGTATTAAGGACAGGTGAAAGATTGGTAAATCCTGGCCACTATGAGCGTTTTACAGGCCTTACTCAACTCTCAGCCATGTGGTGAAGGTTGGACAAAGAACGTCCCAATGTATATCTGGTAAGCGATATAGCCTGGGACAACATCTGTGGGGCAGGAGCAAGCAGGGGGAGAAGGCAGACTATCTAGCTCATTTGAGAGAAAGGCTGGGCTGCTATAGCAACTCACTGAAATGTCCTCGAGGGAGTCCACAACATGTAGCAATTAATTGTTGCATTTTCTCACACAGCAACTGTCTGGGACAGGGGGACAATGACGGAGTGCAACTGACAAGGGAGAAATGAACTCCCATAAACTAAAGGAGAGACAGAGAATATGGAATCTAGTTTCCAGGACATGAACAATGTGCCCTTTCCCCCATCCTCTCCGTCCGCCCCAATCTCTGATGCACCAGTGAACACTACTACGAATGGTCTGGGGTAATACTCACCTATATAGAACCATACAAAATACTCTACAACGGGTTCTAGTGTTCAACTGATATGGAGGCGGGTTCTGTTAAGGTCCCATATCCTGTTCTTCCCCACGCCTTCCATCACTTTCGCTTCTGCATTCTGACCGCCCTCACTAGCAGACCTATAAATACTGCTAGTTTGTATCCAGGGGCCCCTCGCAACCTGTAGGTAACTCCCCAACATGTAATGTTCTTTTGTATCAATGTCGAATGTATCTGGATCATCTTTACTGATCATATTATGAAAGCACTGTATGTTTGCCTGCCTGCCTGCCTGCTGCATGCCTTCCTGCTTGATTCCGGTGTCCCTAGCGGGCAATCCTTGGTCCCTTGCCCGCCCTCCCCCGGACACCCTCTCATTGGCCCTCACACACTCACCCACCCCCCCACTGGCCCGCCCCCACACACCTCTCATTGGCCTGAGGCGGATGACGGGCCAAAGGTCCAAAAAAATAAATAACACACACACACACACACACACACCACACACACACACACACACACACACAACACACACACACAACACAACACACACACACACCACACACCTCTCTCCCTCTCCAATCACACCTTTTCCTCCCCTCCCCAGCGGCATCACCTCTCAGCATCCCTCTTCCCCCTCCCCAGCGGCAGCACCTTCCCCCCTCCCCAGCGTCATACCTCTTCCCCCTTCCCCAGCGCATCACCCGTCTTCAAAAACCCCTCCCCACGTGCAATCACTCTTCCCCCTCCCGCCAGCGTCATCACCTCCTCCCCCTCCCCAGCGCATCACCACTCTTCCCCTCCCTCCACAATCGGATCCACCCCTCTTCCCCAAGCATCCCTCCCCCTCCCCAGCGCTCACACTCTCCCCCTCCCCCCTCCAATCACCTTTTCCCCCCCCCAGCGGCATCACCTCTCCCTCCCTCAGCGCTTCCACAATCACCCTCTCCCCCTCCCGCTCCAATCAACCTCTCCCCGCTCCAAACCACCTCTCCCCCTCCAATACCTCTCTCCCCCTCCCCGCTCCAATCACCTCGCTTCCCCAGCTGCCACGCGGCGCTTAAGATGGCGGACCCCCTTCCTCGCTCGCGGCGCGAGTCAGACGGTGGCGCGCCCTGAAGTACGGAGGTGTGTCTGCTCCCACACCTGCTAGGCGCAAAACAACTAGAAAGGGCGCATCACAGGTGTTTGTGTGTGTGTGATGTGTGTGTGTGAGTGTGTGTGTGTGTGTGTGGTTGTGGGCAGCTGTCCACGGCCCCCCCCCTCCTCCATGCCCCTGCCCCCCCCCTCATGTCCACTGCCCCCCTCTCCTGTCCCGCGTACTGCTGTCCCCCCTCCTGTCCAAGGCGTCCCCCCTCCTCCTGTCCACTGCCCACTGCCCCCCCCCTCCTGTCACTGCCCCCCCCCCTCCTGTCCACGCGCCCCCCCTCCTGTCCACTGCCCCCCTCCTTCCCTGCCCCCCCCCTCCTGTCCACTGCCCCCCCTCCTGTCCACTTGCCGCCCCCCTCCTGTCCCACTGCCCTGCCCGCCTGCCTCCACGCCCGCCGTGCTCCTGCACTGCGTCCCCCCTTCCTCCTTTTTGGGTCCACTTGGCCACCCCCTATCCTGTCCACTGCGCGCCCTCCCTCCTGTTCCCACTGCTCCCCCTCCTCCTGTCCAGCTGCCGCCCCCCTCCTGTCCACTCCAGCCCCCCTCCTGTCTCACTGCCCCCCCTCCTCACTGCCGCCCCCCCTCCCGTCCACTGCCCCCCCCTCCGTCCACCCCACCCTCCTGTCCACTGTCCCCCCCCCCCTCCTCGTCCACTGCCCCCCCCCCTCCTGTCCACGGAGCCCCCCCCCCCTCCTGTCCACTTCCCCCCCCTCCTGTCCACTGCCCTGCCCCCCCCCCCTCCATGTCCCACTGCCCCCCCCCGTCCTGTCCACCTGCCGCCCCCCCCTCCTGTCCACTGCCCCCTCCCTCCTGTCCACTGCCCCCCCCTCCTGTCCCTGCCCCCACCCTCCTCCTTGCCCCCCCCCGCCCTGCCCACGCCCCTCCTTCACTGCCCCCCCCGCCCCCTCCGTCCACGCGGCCCCCCCCCCTCCTGTCCACTGCAGGCAATCAGGGGATGAATCCATGCCTTTTGAGGCGCCCCCCCCCCCTCCCTTTGACCACCCCCCCCCCCCTTGAACGCCCCCCCCCCCCTTTGATTGACGCCCCCCCCTCCTGGACCCCCTCCCCTTTTTGACGCCCCCCCCCTCCCTTTGACGGCCCCCCCCCTCCTTTGACGCCCCCCCCCTCCCTTTGACGTCCCCCCCCCTCCCTTTTAGGACGCCCCCCCCCCCCCTTTTCCGCCCCCCCCCTCCCTTTTGCTGCCCCCCCCCCTCCCTTGATGCTCTGACGGACCCCCCCCCCTCCCTTTGAGACGCCCCCCCCTCCCTTTGGACCCCCCCGTGTTGACTCCCCCCCCAGCTCTCCCCCCGCCCCTCCCTTTTGACTCCCCCAGATAAAGAGTGGCCCCCAAAGCGCTCCCGTTTCCGCATCCCCCCCGCCCGTGCCCGTTTCTCCCCCCCCTTCCTTTTCCGCCCCTNNNNCTGCCTTTGACGCCCCCCCCTGCCTTTGACGCCCCGCGCGCACACACAGACTGACTGCCGCACGCACGCACACACTGACTGACGCGCACACAAAGCCTGACTGACGCACGCACACACTGACTGAGGCACACACTGACTGTGTGTGCGTCAGTCAGTCTGTGTGTGTTTGTGTTTCTGCCTCAGACTCACTGACGCGCGAGCAAACACACAGTGACTGACGCACACACGCTACATGAAGCTGTAAAGGAGGGAGGGAGGGGGGGGGGACTGGATTGATGTGAATGGGGGACAAACAGAGAGAGGGGGGAGGAGAGAGAGGAACGGGAACATTACATCCCGGGCAACGCCGGGTCTCTCAGCTAGTAGTTACATATTTGCCTGTATTGCCAGGTTTCTCTGTTGTGCCACGCAAACCTTTCCTCAAAGTGCCCATATGGTAATAGTTTATCTACAAAGAGGAGGTCACCAAGTTGGGTGATCTTTGTCTCGGTCCAGCTTCCAAATGCCCGAAGGGTAATAGCTGGGGGGAAACCCTGGGTTGTCACAGATGAGTGTTAATGGGGAGGGATGTCTGGTGAGACCAAGTGGAACCCCGACCTTCTCCCACACCTGATTGAAACGGACTATCACAGGGTAGGGCAGAGATTGGAGGAACTGGTCTCGTATCCCCCCTGCACCATGGGGTGGGATCACTAAATCACAGAGGGAGATATATGCAGATTCAGTTATACATGTAGTGTTCGGCTGCAGCGGAGCAGGACGCCAGACAGCGTGGAGTTCCTCCGGACGGAGACTCCCCTACGTGTACCGGCCTACAGGACCGACATCATCCAGGACGCTAAGGAGTGAGGGGATTTATGTTGGAGGCCCCGCTGCGTGGGACCTGAAGCAACATTGCTTCTCAAGTATTTCCTGGTCGGGCGTTGACCATGAAGGTACCAACCATGTACCGACACTTAACAGGGTAGCGCAACCTCATATTTGGGTGTGGCATTGTTTTGTGGACACTGGGTGTTTAAGTGCCCAGGGCACCCTCAGTACTTTGGGGGAACCACACAGGGGTTTGGGGTATTGTACAACTGTATTGTACTATTGCCAATGTATATTTGAGTGTGGTGTATGCTCTATGTCATTATAGTAAAGCCCAGTTATAATTATAGTGTGGTATTGTTATTACCGAGAGTATAGAGTCCTCTGAGGAATCATACCGCCAACGCTGGGATCCCTCATAGGTGGAGGCGCTGCACCCAAGGCTCCCAAAAGTGGAGGCTTAGCCCTCCTGTGAGCAGACAGGTACAGCAGCACGCGTAATTGCCGCGTAGTTCCCTTAGGCATAGGGAAAGGGGGCTACAACTGTAGCAAATGGCACAAGGCAGGGATGTCCTTGGTCCCCCGTGTTTTTTATGTGTTCCTTTTTATGCCTTAATTCCTTAGAGATATTTTCTGTATTTACTTTTTGTATTTACTTTTTTCCATAGAATAATAAAAAAAATGACTTGCTTTTCCCTCCCATATTAAATGCTTTTTGTAAATCAGGTAAAATCATTTCAAAGGAAGATTTAAAGCAAACATTCTGCAGTGTTGAATGATTTTTAGGACCATGAAAGAGCAAATAACATAATTCACAAAATATATGTTCCCTAATAAATCACGGCATGTCAGTTTTACTTTCATTTGCCGTGTATGCAATGATTGCACAATAACATGCACGCCTCAGTCCTACCTTCTGTGCGAGTTCAGGAAGTGGGCTGTGTAATATATCTGGGAAACTTTGCTTTTTTGTATTGCACTTCGTCCTGCAGACACTGACGGTTGGATATGGCTCCCGTCTCTCAGGTGGCACTGTGCTCGGTGCTGTGCACATTGTTTGCTGTGAACCTAACAGGTAAGGCTTCTCTGGGATTATTTCAGATGATGGCTTGCTGACAGGACTAACAGGGAAAGAGACAGCCAAACCCCGCAGCGCTCACACCTGTCAGTCCTAATTCGTGCCTCGGTTCTCTCCTTGTTGCAGTAAATAATAATACCACTTATGGTGCATTTGCATGTCTGACAGGACTACAGCCTATTGCGTACGCTATAATAGGGAAAGACTGGGATGCAGATCTGTCTGAGACATGCAAATTCACCACCAGGAATATTTTATTTGCTGTACTCTAACCAGAAATATTTTGCTTTTTTAATGCAACCGACGGCACGTAGCATAGAAAAAGCAGTAAGCAGAATAACGTGTAAGAATAAAATAAAGGTTAATGGTTCCCGTGTCAGTATCATGCTTGTATGTTTTTTTAGACACAGACACGCAGTTGAAAGAAAAACTTCCTTCTCTCCCAGAACTGCAGACAGAAGCCCTGCATATTCCCACCAGATGCCAGTGCATACGTCACTCCAAATTCATCCACCCCAAGCACATCCGAAACTTCACTGTGACAGACCCTGCGGCGCACTGCAAAAGCGCAGAAGTTATGTGAGTTGTGAGATTTTTGTCTACTGCAGGACTTTAGTTACCATTAAATATTTACCCTGGGGCAATTCAATCAAACCTGGTAAAACGCTAGAGAGGAAAAAAATAGGAAAAATATACAAGAAATATATCGAACATTCCCCTTCCCCATATACCGTCTCCTGCAGTGAAAGTAATCATTTATTATCATACAGCCCTACATGTAGGATGATAGATTGGGTATCCGACCCTGCCCCAAGGAATTTACTAACCAATTACTGTATTTAGCAGTTTTTTAAAAGCTTGTCACGATGACACCAACTTTTATATTTCTGGGTACTTGATTGAACAGAACAAGTTGCAAAATAAATTGTGATTTATTTCCTTAATAGACAACACACGATATCTGCCGAATACATGAGCCCTGCCCACCGGACAGCCCTTTTGACCGGTCTTATGAACTGTGGGTCACTTGGCTATTCGTGGGGTTTTTTGTTCCCACGAGGGGATTGGATCCACGTGTTAAAGATAGCTTTGGCCAGTCTATAACTGTGGCTCCCCAGGTATTTCCCAGTGTGATTCCTGAATTTTAATCCATGATGTAAAGATGCAAGGCTTTGTTCCAGTACAGCAGCAACCAGTCCAGGAGTGAAGGGGTTAATAACCACATAACCACAGGACTTTTAAAACCAAGGCTGCATTTCTTGCGCTTGCAAGCAGAGGACAATTTCTTTTGTTTCAAAGGACAATTTATTTCATCCCCTGATTCCCGTAAGTGTTGTTTTCAAGTGTATTCTGCAGATGTCGTGTGTTTTGTCTATTAAGGAAATAAATCACAATTTATTTTGCAACTTGTTCTTTTCAATCAAGTACCCAGAAATATAAATGTGTTGATAAAAGTTGGTGTCATCGTGACAAGCTTATAAAAAACTGGTGGCAGCGGTGGGTTTTGTGCTAGGGGGTAATGTGACCTGCTGCGGTCACCCACAGCAACGGTGGTTTTAGAGTGTTTTCTCTGTCTATAACACGGAAGCCCAGAGAACCTTCTGGCAACGCTTCTCTGTATTGCATAAAATAACCAATTTTAACCCATATGGGTTCAGTATGTCCTAGATCAGGGGTGCGTCAAGTGGGGGGGCGAGATTTTATGGGGGGACGCGGCGGTTACAGAGGCCCGCGCTCTTCCTCAAGGCATTTAAATTAGGTGCGAGGCCTCTGTTAATCTCTTACCTGGTCTCAGCTACCTCTTTGTCGCATCGCCATCACAACGTGGCGTCGCAAAGCTCAGAGCCAGTAAGGGAAGAGGGGGGACGAGAAGAGGGGAGAGCGATGGGAAGGGGGGGCGAGAAGGGGGGAGAGCTGACAGGGGGGGCGCAAACAGAAAAGTTTGCGCACCCCTGTCCTAGAGTTACCGCAATATGCTGATACGATAGTAATATTGCGAAAAGAATTAACGATAAGCCAATACGGACGCGTTTGTTACCGCGACATTGCGGTCAGTCCGCTGTGGGGGTCCTGGGTATTTTAGGGACCGCAAATAACATGGGGTACAAGATGCCCAGCTACCGATGTAAGTGGGGTTCAGTGCCCCTCCTTCCCCAGAGTATCAGGGTGTCCAGGGGGGTACCCCCTTCTTAGCGCCTTTGCCGAAATACCGTCATAATGACTAATTTTTAACATTATAAAGCAGTTTGCGAAAGAACTGCGACAGTTAATGTAATTTTTCCTGGAACTGATATCTATCGCAATAAATATTTTTAGGATAAAGAACCCTGAGAGGTGGGAAAGCGGGTAACATATCAAATACTTGTTGGTCCAAGTAAAGGTATTGGACCCCCCCCCCCCCCCCCCCTGTGTTACTACCTGATTAAAACAAGATTTAATTTTTTTTATCATTTTATTAGAATGGTTAAGAAGTTTTGTTAAAGGGTCTCATTAATAATGGGCATTTTAAAGTAGGGATTCAGGTTTTTAGGTGTTTCCTTTTTTGTTGGTGTAAAATCTGTTTTTTCCCTCATTTAATAAAAAACAAAACAAGAACGGTGTTTATCAGTGTAAAGGAGGGAAAAAAACAGACATCTGAATAAAGAAAGAAATTTAAAAAACTTGCGTTCGTTTCCTTGTGTTGCATTTGAGTCCTGCCTGTGGCTGCTACAAGAGGGGGTGCTTCATTTGGGGGTTTTATCTGTTTTAAGTGAAAAAAATGATTATGGTTTAAAGCAGCAAATGAAAACCCCGCGTGTGCGCACTTTCCCACATCTCAGGCAGGTCTGCTTCCTCTGCAGCCAGGGATTCTGGGAAATGACATGCAAATGAGCACACTGCCAGTGTAACAGCCTCACACTGAGACCCAAAAGGTTGAAAAAGCTGTATGTGAGCAGGTTACTGGCTCTGCACTTCTTTAACCCCGCCTTTGCTGAAAAGCTGTGTAATCCGGCAGGCATACACTTATAGGGATTCAAATGGATAAGAAGCCAAATTGGGGGAGTCTTTAATATAAATATTTATTGTCCAGGCATTTGACTTTTGTTTCGTTTGCAGACTAGAGGTGCAACAGGGGAGCAGAATTGGGGAAATGTGCCTGGATCCAACAAAGAAGCAAGGGAAGAGTTTGATCCGCTGCTGGAAAAAGTGAGTGTCCCCCGACTCAGGGCCGCGGTGGGATCATGTGACTGCGTTAACCATTTGGGCGCGCTGGGCCGTAGCAGCTACGTCCAAGAATCCTGCTCGTTTTGCTCGGGCGTCGGACGTGGACAGAAGGGGGGGTGACTCCTGTTTCGTCATCAGTGACGGAAGCGATCGTACGTGATCAGAGGGGTCATGCCACGCTGCCCTCCCTGGCACTCACAGGGTTAAAAACCGAATCACCAGAACCTTTTTCACTGACCTATTCTCGTTACTTTCCCATCCTCAGCACTTAGAAAATACAAATGTAAAATTACTCCTCATACTTAACACCGCCCCCTCATATTTGTTACAGGGTTCCCCCTGCGCCAAACACCCCTATTTGCAGCTCTGGGGACACCCCGTTGAAGTAATCAGGTTTAAATCGCCCCCAGGGGAAACAAAATGGCTGCCAAATCTCAGACCAATAGGAAGCTGCAACATCATCGGCTGTGGCTTCCTATTGGTTGGCCATTTAAATCTCCTTTAAAAACCAGGAAGTAATTAATACCTGTAACATCCACCGGGCAGTCCGGGCGCTGAAGATAGGGCGGTTCTGGAGGACCCAGTGGTTCCAGCCCTGTACAAAAACTAAACTAAGATGGGGTGAGTTAGGGTGGATTACTCTTCGGCCGATATATAGGTGCCTAATAGCACAGAACAGCACAGTGCCACGTTCTTACCACACGTGGCTGTAATCCTTTAGCAAAAGTAGTAAGCGTTATTTATTCCGTGGCATTTCTTGCAATGCTTTTTGGCCTACATTCATCTCATTTATCACCCTCTCTATCCACCTTTTAGACCCACCTTAAAGCACACCTGCTTAACGAAGCATACGAGTATCTCCGTGGCTGAAACTATACACCTCATACATAAAGCGTGGCCCCCTGCTGACGCACTTACCAGAACGCCCTCCTACTGTCTCTGTACGTTCTCCCTACCTACCAATTAGATCAAGGGTGTGCAAACTGGGGGGGGTGCGGCGGTTACCGAGGCCCCGCGCTCTTCCCCACGGCATTTAAATTGAATGCCGGGGGAGGCATGAGGCCTCTGTAACTCCCTTACCTGCTCTCTGCCGGGTCTTCGGCGACGCGTCGCCATGGCAACACGGCGTAAAATTCTGCCGCGGGGTCACATGACCCGTGACGTCATTTGACGGCGAGTCCTTGGCGAGGGGGCGCGAACGCTGCGGCTGCCGGAGAGGGGGGCAGCTCACGAAGTTTGTGCTCCCTTGAATTAGATTGTAAGCTCTTCGGAGCAGGGACTCCTCTTCCTAATTGTTACTTTTATGTCTGCCGCGCTTCTCCCCTTCATGTGTTATTTGTGTTATTTGTTATTTATATGATTACCACGGGTATTACTGCTGTGACGCGCTAAGTGCATTAATGGCGCTATATAAATAAAGACATACATTTTGATTATTGCAAACCCAGTAAACCTCTCTATCCGAAACCAGCGAGAGGGGCAGGGGAAGCTTCTCCAAGGGCACATTTGGTAATCGATAACATTTTATTCTGCCAGAGCCAATCATTTTATTTTGCATATATTTTACTTAATAATTCAAAAAGGCTATGACATGCTTTACTATCATTTGTGTATTTATATCTGTGCGCGGGTTTCCAGAGTTATGGGTTCATTAAGTCACATGGGGTACCACTGAACCACCATACATTCTGACACAGGTATAACAAAGGTCAAAAACCCCTACAATATACTGTATGTGGATAGCTCCAGGCCCACTATATGCAGGGCGAACATACTGTGTACGTGTTATTGTCTGTTTCATCATGGAAGATATTTAGTAGTATCCCAAATAAGGGGAAAAGCAAAAGAAAAACAAAGGGGTTATTCAACATTTTCCGGTGGTCCTCAAAGTCCCCATTGACTTGAATGATGGTTTCAGCCGATTGCATTATACGGAATTACTCCCACGTACGCTGACATGTGTCAAACTGCTTCTGTTAGCAGCGGATTAAGGGCTGATAACTAAGTGCAGACATAAATCTGCAGAAATGCCGATCAGTTTGGGTTATAAAGCAGGTTCTAGTAAAGTCGTTTTTAAAGGTGAAATTGTTGCCCCCCTATCGTAAACAATGTGACTAATCTCACCGGCTTCCTTAAACCAGTTACACTTCAAAGCAAACATTTGACTTTTTTTTTTTTTAATTTCTCTGGAAATTCAGTTTAATGTGTCCTTAATCTGTAAACCGCACGGTTCTTATCAAAGAGCCAATAAAGATAAGGGGAGGTAAACCAAAACCAAAAATACAAAGTCTACTCCAGATGAGTAAATAATGAATCGTGTATGAATGGAACAAGCAAAGAGAGGGAGTAGTAGACTTTATGTTTTTTAATTGTTTTTACTGTTTCTCCATTATTTCGATCTTTGGTTTCACAATAAATATTATAATTAGTATTTTTCCCTACCCATCTTGAGTGCCCCTTTTTTGGAGTTTCTACAGGTGCAGTTTTTTGGATTCTGTATTTTTCTTTTTGTCTTGGGTGCACAGCCTATTATATTTGTTTTTAGGCTTGTTAGGTTTTTTTTATTTTATTAGTTTTTATGGTAGTAGAGTTCTTCTCAGTTCTTTTTCATAAAGATAATGGGAGGCACAGTCATATCTAATTAGTGATATCAGATGGACGGAAGCAGCCAGAGGAAAGCAAGTCTTGTCATGTTTACACACTAACTTAAAAAGGATAAAAATAAATACTTAGGTGTGTCAAATTCGGTAAAAAAGAAAAGAAAAAGTTAACTCAATCCCCCCCTATATGTAACGAATTAAACAGTTGCCATTTGCACACTTTGGTTTTACGAGAGACTGATCCTGGATGACAGACCCACAAACCTTAGCTTGGGGTTTCTCCGGATCAGAAGGCTCTGCAGGGCTTCCGATTACAGGAGGTCTCAGGATTAGACGTGAGGTTATTAGCAGACTAGGGTGGACAATGCTTGTGACGGTACGGGCAGCCTGGCATGCATATTAAAGCATGCGGTGGTCACACCTATTCTCAAAAACCAAACGTAGACCCCAAGTGCCTTACTAATTACCGCTCTGTATCCCTCCTGCCGCTTGCCTCCTAATTGCTAGAACGTCTCGTGTTCTCCCGTATGATCAATTGTTTTAAATTCCTTCTCCCTCCTGGACCGTTTACAATATGCCTTTCGTACAGCTCACTCACCAGAGGTTGCGCTCACTAAAGTAGCCAAAGATCTACATGAAGCTAAATCACAAGGTCACTTTCCCTACTAATCCTGCTCGATCTCTCCACTGCCTTTGATTCTGTTGATCACTCTCTTCTCCGTCATATTCTAAACTCTCTTGGTATCCGCAACAAAGCGCTATCCTGGTTCTCATCACATCTCAACCCCCCACCTCTCCCACCCCACCTCTCCCATCCCACCTCTCCCATCCCACCTCTCCCCATCCCACCTCTCCCCATCCCACCTCTCCCATCCCACCTCTCCCACCCCACCTCCCCCCCCCCCCCCTCCCCATCCCACCTCTCCCCCCCCTCACCCCACCCCGCCCCCC